>PVHP010021814.1:0-29075 GCA_004024765.1 Zapus hudsonius
CAGGAGGATCTCCCTGAAGTTTGTAGCCAGCCTGGGCTACAGAGCAAGACCCTATCTTATAAACAAAGCAAAATAATAAAAAATAAATAAATAAAGCTGGTGTGATAATCATAGCACTTGGGAAGCTGAGAAAGATTAAGAATTTCAAAACAAACTGGCTCTCCCTGGCCACCACTCCACAGAGCTGGGCCTTGGCATCCATGAAATCCATCCCTGATTCATTCCCACACAGCACACATTTCACCTGCCAACAATAGCTGATGGCTAGAACACTGATAATAAGAAAGAGTTATGCACAGAGAAGATGGGTCACATTTATGCCATTTCTGCAGCTAATGACTTCTTAGGTAGGCCCTCTGCTGCTTACAGATCTTCCCACACTCCACCTCAACTGAAGGCACTTTCTGTGAGCTTTGCAAACAAGTGTTCAGTAGGCATCTTGGGTGCCTAAGCTCCACACCAGCCCCATGATGTCTTATCTAGGATGCCATCACAGGAAAGAAGGCCTGTATCCCTACCACTTGATCTACCTTTAGAGATGGGAAGTCCACTGGCCATCTCTGTCAAGAACCTAGCTCACGCCTTCAGTAAATCAATCCAAGGACCCTCAGGACCTAGCACACAGTTCTACACCCATAAATAATGTATTTATGTACAGGAGAAAGACATGTGAATGAAGTCTATCCTATTATTTTAAGCTATTTTTCAAAGCCCAGGTGAAACATGTCTTAAAATTTTTCGGCTGTCAACTGACAAAAAACCTTCACTGCCAGGCGTGGTGGCTCATGACTTTAATCCCAGCACTCAGGAGGCAGAGGTAGGAGGATTGCCGTGAGTTCAAGGCCACCCTGAGACTACATAGTGAATTCCAGGTCAGCCTGGACTAGAGCAAGACCCTACCTCGAAACAAACAAACAAAAAAAAACTTCACTGTCCCTGCAATCATATGAACACCACCACAAATTACTGGTGCTGAAATACTCCAATTCCTAAGACTCTCTGGGCTCCCACACAGGACACCTAACATTTAGGGCACACACAGGCAGACCACACATAAAACAGCTATGGCAATTTGGTAAGAGTCCAATGCCCACAGCACCAAATTGGCCCACAGCCTGTTAACACATCTCTATAAGGTGACTCTGTATAAAGGAAATATACACGTCTGATACCTTACTTAAATTCCCTTAGGCACTGCCAAAGCATACAGTCCTGGGTACCATGACAGCAAACTCACTGCTGTGTGTGTGTATAGTTATTTACTCAAACATAATCTTCCAACTTTTGATTTAGATTGAATGTATAAGTAACAACACTGGGACCTCTTCCTAATTTATATTCTTAAAGGGTCATGGGTCATGGCTACCTTTCATACCTAATCCATTCCATCATATAGATTCTCAATGCCTAATGGAACCCCAAAAAGTCTACTTAGCTGGTTTGAAAAATCTAAGACAAGCCAACACCTGCTAAGAATTAAACGCAGCCCTGCTTTGTCTCTCATTCCTGAAACCAGCTAGTGCTGGCTCTGAAGTTAAACTGCATGTTCTTTCAAAAAGAACCTATGAGTCCATGGAACACACATGCTGGAGCAAAATAGGAGTGTACACACAATGAGAACCTTTTGTAGGCTCTCTTGGAGATGGGCTGAGACAATCCCAGACAACTAAGGGACTGATACATTTTTTCCCCCTCTGTGGTCTTTGTGCCCAGCTTTTAAAAAAACAAGTGTGCAGCTCTGGTTTCACGGGGATGTGTTAACAGGCTGTGGGCGGATATGGTGCTGTGGGAATACAAAAAGTTGCGGTGAGGTTAGAATCTAAGACCTAACTCCAAGAGAGAGAACTTTTGGGAGCAAGGCATTAACCAGATAAGATTATGGACACCAGGACAAGTAGCTATCCAACAAGAACTACAGCATGGCTACAGAGTGCCTTCCTTTCCTATTTTGTGTGTGTGTCGGGGGCAGTGGAGGAGTGGGAGTGAAGGCTGAAGGGACAACCCCTGCACGCCGTCTGCATTCGTCCACCCAAACCCTAAGCACGTCCTAGGCCAATGGACCACAGCAGGCACACTACCCTCGGCAGAGCCTCCTCAAAAGCCCGCGTCTCGCTTCTTTCCCTTCCGCACGCCCTATCACCTCCTCCCCGGCGCCCCTCACCCCATACACCTATCACGCAACGCACTTCTCACGCCTCGTCCGCACACACCGTACTCCGACACGCCTCCCGCCAGCAACCCGCGCGCCCCTCTCTTCCGGGTCCGCGCCCGCCGGCCTAGCGCGGCCTACTCCCGCAGCGGCGGGCAGCAGGCCTCCGCGCCGCAGCCAAGTGTCCGCCGGTCCCCGTGACTCACCGGCGTGCGGCGGCTGCGATGCCCCGGGCCCACCTCCGGGCCCGGCGCGGCCCATGCGCTCAGCGGCGGCGCGGCGGGAGGGCCACGGCGGGGGCGCGGCCCCGGACGGCCCCCATCGCGGCGGCGGCGGCGGCTCAAGCGGCCCGAGGCCCGGAGGCGGCGCGGGGCAGGCCGCGGGACGCCACCGAGACCCGACCACCCACTCCCACTGGCCCACTCCGTAGGGACGTGGCCCCGGCCCAACCGGAGCGGGCCCCGGCGGCGACGGCGGCCGCAGGCGCTTGGCTGAGCCCGGAGCCGGAGCCCTGAGCGCCGTAGCCCAGGCCCGAGCGCCCCCGCCGGCGCCGCCCGGAAGTGCGGGGGCGGGGCCGTGGCGGGGGCGGGGCGCGGGGGGAGGACCGGAAGCAAAGGGTAAGGTAAAAAGCACCGGCGTGGGTGGGGCCGGAACTAGGGGGCGTTGTCGTGTTCGCAGTGGCGAAGGCGTGGCGTGGGTCTCGGGGAAGGAAGTAGTCATGGAGGACTCGCGAGAGGGCGGCGACTGCAGCGCGACCCCAAGGGTGGCTCGGGAAGTTCCTGCCAGGCGGGCTCGAGAGCTGCGGTCATCAGTGAACCCTGGGCCGGTGCACTGAGTGGACAGACCTCCTTGATGTGTGCAGCTCGGTACTTAGGCCTTTCTCCGGACCACGCTTCGGATGGCGACCCTAGGTGTCATGTCAACCAACTCAGGGCTCTCAAAGGCGGTACTCACATGCCCGGTCCGCAGCCAGCTGGTACCCACTCCCTCTGAGCAGGTGGGTAGGTAGGGGTCAGAAGGCCTGGAGGCTGAAACAACCTGGCCGACCCTGAACTGAGGGGGCCATCACCACCTGCCCGGAGATCCCAGGGATTAGGTTTTTGGTGGGCAGGGCTGGGCTAATCAGTTGAACCTCTGGTGATGTCCAGCCCATTGGCTTTCCTTATCTTCATACCCACTACTGTTCCCTAGCTGGTCTGAAAAGGTAGGCTGGGGCTCTGCTCCAGGAAGCAGAGACCCAGACTGAGCTAAGGCACACTGAAAGTATCCAATAAATGTTGGCTGCCATTTGTGGACAGGAGCCACAATCTCCTAAAAGCTTAGTGGGCAAGGGCTGCCCACTAGGATGCAGGCTCCTTTGTCTTCATTTCTTTCTCTCAAGCACCTAGGCACCATCCAGGATCCAGTAGAAGGCTAGCTTTCCTTCCATTGCCAAAGGTCCACAAACCCAGGCCATCATATGAAATGGAGGGCTGGCTCTGAATGTCCTGACCTCACCTACACACACACACACACACACACACACACACACACACACACACGCACGCACGCACGCACGCACGCACGCACGCACGCACGCACATACGCACATAGTCTCCAAACTTGCTGAGGTTGTTTCAGGCCTGTAAGGCCAGCAGGCCAACTCCATGTTACCCCACCACAGACTGCAGAACACAAAGACAGCAGCAGGTGCTGTAGGTAAAGGATAATCAGCCCTACCTGGCAGCGGCCCCTATTCCAGCTCAGAACCAGAACATTGGTAGAGTCTTGCCCTATATCAGTCACGCCCCAAAAAGATGCCAACATCAGGAACCACTGCCCCTGAGGGTGACATCTGCCTTGCTGCTGGAATCCCAGAGCACTGCCACTGGCACTGCCCCTTATCTGCCCAGAGCACACCTTAACCAACAGTCTCACCTGGCCTTCCATGGATCCCTGGTGTCCATATTCTTTCAAAATCTCTCCTGATGGGATCTCCCTCCATTACCACCCTCTCCTGGCTGCATGTGGCATGTTACATGTCATCCACCCAAGTCATCACTAATGCTACCATCACACCTCCTGGACATTGCTCACCCTCAGCGCCCTACATTTTGTTCTTCATAGCTCCCAGGCAGAAGAAGAAGCCACCAGGCCACCTTCCACCCAGCTACCCACCAGTGTCACACTGCCTAGGGTGGTCCTGTGCATAAGTATCTCAGGCCTAACTCTGCTACCTGCCTGTCTGCATGATCCCTGATGTTTAGGGCTATGTATAAGAAAGGGACACCATGGACAAGGGCTACAGGGGAGTCCCAGCCTGCCAACATCCCCTCCTAGGGCTATCACTGAGCTTCAGAGCAGGGGCTAGACTATGACAGAACTACTACTAAACCAATATGCAGCTGACTGGATCATGGCAGATGTTGTGTTCATACATGTCCAACTAGGACAGCCCCAGGTACCAGGGCCTCTGGCACTAGGAGCTCCCTTGCAGCACCTCCCCCTCCCCCCAGGCATTCAGTCTCAGATCTTTAGAGGAGACACTGAGAAGCAGTAGGTAGGCCTTATGGCACATCTCACAGACCTCCATCACATAAGTATTGGGTTCTGGGCAGAAAGCAGGACCTCCCAGGCACTGACCTTGGGCTGCCACCCCACTCCCTAGACCAGGGCCCCATTGCTTGCCTTGATTCTGTAGAGCTGCTGCTGCGGCCAGGCCAGGCTCTCGGGGTCAAGTCCACGTCTGTCCTCCTCCTAGCCCACGGTGGTAGGTATCCCCAAGCCTTGGGACCAGAATAGGGCCCTTGGACCTCTGGCTCCTCGGGAGCCCTGCCCTGCAGGGACAGAAGGGAATCAGGAAGCCTGGAAGAAATGCAGCAAGCCTGCTAAGATGGGTTGTGGTATGCTATGGAAGAGAACATCCAAAAGGGGGGAGGAGCTCGAGAGGCCTTCACTCAGAACCAGAATGGAAAGACCATGAGGAAGGCTTTGAAGAAAGGAGACCAGAGAGGACAGCACTGGGGGACTTGGTTCTGAGTGATAGGCACTCTTCTTCCATACACAGGAGCCTTAAGATGCAAATACCCTTTGCTCCAGCACATGTTACCACTAACAACTTTGACTTAACTTCCCTATTTGTTCAGGCTTCTTTCCAGGAACCAAAGGGGGAAATATAAGACCAGAAATTGAACTATTTTCTTCAATGTAGATATAAAAAGAATACTTGGAAATAAAAGTGACCTTTGAAGCCTTCAATGTGTTTGTTCAGATGACTGAGGAAGACCAATCATGAGAAGCTATCTGAAGTCAGGGATACTGGCACATGCCTTTCATTCCAGGTCAGTCTGGGCTATAGTGAGACCATCCCTCGGAAAGGGGGGGGGGGAGCAGGAGAAGAAGAAAGAAAAGAAAATCTATCCTAGGTAAGTTATATGCTACCTCCTGAGATGTGTGTTAAGGAAGGTTTGGTCCAACAATGCATGGTGAAGAAACCTAAGCAGAAGGCCAGCTCCAGAGATGGGTGGCCACTGTCCATGCACCAGCTCAGGAGGGGAGGATGAAGAGGGACCATTCTAATCCCAGATTCTGGAGGAGTCTCAGGTTCGGCTGGTTTCTAGCTATCTGTCCCCTGCCCACTCTGCTCAGTGCAGAGGTGAGGTGGAGCTGGCCAAGAAAGTGAAGTCCCTGTAAGGAAAGGACGTGCAGGTCTTAAGTAGCTTACTTGCTATTCTAGAATAGGGCTGCTGTCTGGACCTAAAATGATTCAGAAGCCGGGCGTGGTGGCACACACCTTTAATCCCAGCACTCAGGAGGCAGAGGTAGGAGGATCACCATGAGTTTAAGGCCACCCTGAGACTACATAGTGAATTCCAGGTCAGCCTGGGCTA
Source organism: Zapus hudsonius (assembly GCA_004024765.1). Classification (NCBI taxonomy): domain Eukaryota; kingdom Metazoa; phylum Chordata; class Mammalia; order Rodentia; family Dipodidae; genus Zapus; species Zapus hudsonius. Next base: position 6,019 of record PVHP010021814.1, read on the forward strand.
GAGTGAGACCCTACCTTGAAAACAAAACAAAAAAAATGATTCAGAATGCTCTGGAGAGGACCTGGATTGGCCCAGTTCCCATAGTGAGGACAGGCCAGTTCCTCTGGTCGGCCAATCAGCCAGCCACCTTTGTGCCATAAGCCCAGCCCATCTTCTCCTCATCCTGCATCTTCTTTTCCCATCAGCTCTGAGCTCAGACAGGAGGGCCAAGGGCCATCTGCATCTAACAGGGGACAAGGAGCACCAAGTAGAAGAGCCACAAAGCCACACACAGGTGCCAGTTTATGTGTAACAGAACATGCATCTACAAAAGCAGTAGAAATAAGAGCCCATCCCAGAATGTTAACAAACTCTTTGGTAGAGATCACAATTACCAATAGGTTCCATACTCATTCTCATCTCTCCTTTTCTGACAAGATTTTACTCTGTAGCCCAGACTGGCTTCAAACTTATGATCCTCCTGCCTCAACCACCCAAGTACTGGGATTACATGCATGCACACTACCTTTTGCACACGCATTCTATTTTCTGAATTTCAGAAATGTTTGTCCTCTGGTGACACTGCTGTTACTATCATGTGGCAATCCCAATAACTTCATGGTAGCTGCCATCTTTCAGTCCGTTATGTGTATGACAAATCATAAGAGCAACATGACAGAAAGGTGAGGTCCCTGAGGGATGTTGTGTAGCCATGGGCATTGTTGGCTGGTTTGCTGCTGTGCACACTCCAGGCTGGGTTTTCCCAAGTCCCAGTTCTGTACCAGCATCCACCTTAGCACTAACATGCCCCTTGGCAAGTCCTTCCTCCTCTTGCCATCTGTCTAGTTGCACAGGCATGTCTTTCAAGCTGACAAGTTATATCACTCTTGTTTGAGGCCAAAGGAGCACAACTGTACACTAAATGATTTGGTTCAATGTGACTCTGGTGTCAGCCACTGGTGACACTCCTGAATAATGGGTGACATGACTGTCACCACTGCAATGGCAGGCCCTGATGGCTTCTGCATCCAGAAGGCCATCTCACCTGGGTATCTGCAACCAGCCTCCCAGGTATGCTTCCACAGAGGGTTAGAGTAAACCACTCTGCCTTGCTGGCATAGGCTCTCAGAAGTGGCCTCTGAGGTCATTGTTTTCCCTCTTTGGCTCAAAGTACAGGGTTATTATCTGTCCTAGGGTCAGTTGACTGGTACTATGCTTGACCCCTGGGGCAGGCTCCAAAGCCATTCACACTCACATCCCCTACATCCAGCAGACCTGACCTAGCATATCATGATTCTGCTAGCCCCCAGGAATCAAGAATTAGGTCCCCAAGGCCAGCCCAAAGTCAGGGTTAACAGGCACAAAGGTAGACCTAGGCCAGCTCTCCACTAAGGTGGGTCCAAAGTAGCAGGCTCCTCCCAAGATACTGTCCACAACCTTAAACCAGTCTGACCCCTGCTGTCCTCGAGAGTCATCTACACAGTACCTTTCTGAGGAGTTCTAGCCCAGGAATATGTCTAGGGCTTTAGGAGGAGATAACAGGACAGACACATGGAGGCAGGCAAGTAGGCTAGGGCCAGGAGTTGGGCATAGAGGGTGTGAGATCCAAGTTAGCTCTTGCTGACACTCAGCTCTAGAAGCCTGGAATGCAGAAGGAGAGGGCAGCCTGCCACCAGGCCCAGCACCTCCCCAACTAGGTAGCCTTGGGAACATAGGAAGCAGCTCACCAGCCTCTCTGGAGATTTGAATACCTGCTATGTCTATGTCTAAATAAGGCAGAGTGTCCTCCTTGGCAAAGTGAGACTCCCTCAAAGGTCCATATGTGACCCTATATGGACAGACCTAGGTGGTAGGATGGAGCCTACTGCTACCTATCACCTAGTCAAGTGTCTCACATCTTCAAAAGAAAAGCTTATGGCCTCCTTAATCTCAGCACTATTTCCTCAGGATAAATAATATCCTCCCTTGGGGTGGGGGGCACCAGATCCTGAAGGTACTCAGAAGGTGGTCACACCTCCCTGCATGCTCAAGCCACTTCCTATTCCTGTCGTGGGTACACCTGCTGCCCAGTCACCTTTGTTCTTCTATTCCCTCCCTGGATGTCCTTCCCCATCTGTCTCCACAGGCCTCTCTCAATGTGCCCAGTGCTCCCCTGTGTTTAGTATCGTTTTCCTTCGACCTGATTCAGCTCAGTGAGCCCCTGCCAAACCTTCACAGTCCCAAAAATAAGCAGCCATCCTCAAACTGGTGGCCTAGGGACCTTTTGACAGAAGGTGAAGAGGTGTTGCCCACAGGCTGGTGGCCCACAGCCTTAGCCCACCATGGCCTCTCCTTCCCTGTGTCCTCCACTGCCACTGCCCAGAGCTCCACATTGCTGTCCTGAGATGTCTCTCTCAGCTGCCTAGGAATCCTGCAGCCACTGTGGCCAAGTTCTAAGTGGTGATTATGTATGCCGGGGTCCCTCTGGCCCCTTTGTTGCTGCAGAATCTGTCGTGGCAAACAAAAGTGCACTGGATTAGCCACAGTGGATTAAAAGATTTGCCTCTCCGAGTTTACCTAACAACCTAACAATCACATCCACAGCAGCTTTCAACCCCCAGGATACACTTGTCAGGCCAACTGAGAGCTCAAGGTCTCTATGGGCAGCAGGACCCGGTTATGTGATTATATACCCAGCCATGGCTCATCGTGACACCCAGTGCTGTCCACGGCCCAGACTTGCCTTCTCAGGGCTTGCAGACTCCTGTGGGCAAACCTTGGGAAAGGTAGAAGGTAGAGGCCCAGGACGGGGGATTAGGCCTGGCTAAGACTGCCTTTCAGAGGATGTTTCAGGGACCAGGCCCTGCCTGTGCCCAGCTTGGCCTCTTGATGAATCCACACATCTCACACACAAGGACAGGAGCAACATGGAAAGCCACAGTGGGCAGGTGACATACCAAGCTCTGCTGTGCCATGGTGCTCAACCCCTTTATTGTCACCCCATGCAGTCTGTTCCTACTCACACGTATGAGTACGAGCGCGCGCTCACACACACACACACACACACACACACACACACACAAACGTGCACGTGCACATACACGTACAACACACAAGCATGTCCCCTTTGATCTCCAAAGGGGACTCCATTGACAAGCTCTTAATCGCAGCTGCCTGTGCAGGGCTTGCTCTGAAGTCCCGAGTAATGGGATTTGGCGCTTCTGATCCATCTGGGCTGGCTGCTCTCTGTTATAGGTGGACTTTTTTTTTTTCCTATTGCTTCTTTTTCTTCCTTCTTGAAAAAAAAAATGCTCCTTAAATCATGCCGACATGAGGCAGCTTGTCGCCAAGCCCAGGCATGGTGGCCAGAACACAGGGCGTGGACCAGTTGGGGGTCTTTGATGCCGCCTCTGTGTAGAATATGATGTGGGAGGGCGGTTTTCGGGCCTGTGCTGTGGTGGCTCCATTCTGTTCATGGACTTTCTTTTGTTTCCTACCCTGACCCTTCCTTGGCCATGGGGAGAAAGGATCTAGAGTGAGAGTGTGGTATGTGTGTGCCTGAGCCTGTGCCTGAGGGTGGGGTGGGCTGAGGGCAGGGCCATAGCCAGGAGAACAATGGGTTGCAAGGACCACCTACATCCACCTGTCCACCCCTCCTTCCATCCATCTCCATCTGTCCACCCGCCTGGCTTACCTCACCTGCCTGGGTCCGTGTGCCTGCTCACGCCACACCATCCTGTTGTCCGCCATGATGGGCTTGGCCGTCCGTCTGTGGGAGCACTTTCAGCCACTCCAGGAAGCGAGTCCCTGCTCTTGGCCACTGTGTGGCTGGGAGGCAGAAGCGTGACTCTAGGCTGCAGCTCAGGCTCCGATTGGCTGAGGCAGGGACCAGATGACGGGACTCGGAACCCTATGGTAGCCATGGCAACCAGCCCCTTTAGACACCGCCACCCCCAAGCCACTCTTGTCTGCTGAGGGAGCAGGCAGTACTTCCAGTGGGCCCATGCCAGGGTCCCTTCGGAGGGGTGATTGGGTGTGGCTGCCCCCACACCAGCTGTTAAGCATTTTCGGATGTTTCATACATGTCCAGTGTAAAGGGATCTCTGTCCCTCTCATGGCCCATCCTGGGCCATTTCATCCCCTGCTTGAGCCTCTGGCTGAAGAAGGAACTGTAACCTTGCAGCCCCTGCTGATAGAAGGACTTCAGGTCAGGCTTGCCCCAGGGGCTGAAGGTCAGGCCCAGTCTGATTAAGAAAACAGTGAATGGGAGCAGTGGAAGAGCTGGGAGATCCTCATCTGTGGAGACAGTCAAACTAAGGAAAGAGGTCGCCAGCATTACCTCTGTCCACAAATCACACACTTAGAGCAATGCTGCAGACTGTTGAACAGACTTGCTGCCAAGATCTTCTCATGTCCCTGCTCCTTGTGGACCTTGGGTCCCCACCTACCAGGACTCTCGGACCTGATCCACACTAGGCAGACAGGTTGGCTGTTGTAGTCAGTTTCTTGTTGCGCAGAAAAGAACCCGACCAAAAGCAGCTTGTGGAGAAGAGGGTTTATTTTGGCTTACAGTCTGGAGGGGAAACTCCATCATGGCAGGGAAAATGATGGCATTAGCAGAGGCAGGACATCACCTCCTGGCCAGCATCAGGTGGACAACAGTAGCAGGAGAGTGTGCCAAATACTGGCAAAGGGCAGCTGGCTATAACACCCACAAGCCTGCCCCCAACAACACACCTCCAACAAGGTTCCAATTCCAAAATTGCCATCAGCTGGAGATCAAGCATTCAGAACACATAAATTTATGGGGGATACCTGAATCAAACCACCACATTGGCCATCAGCCAGACACCAGACTCTGCCCCTACCTTTCCCTCGGTCCTGGCCACTCTAGAGAACTCTCTACCCATACAGGGTCAGACAGCATCAACCCTCAGCAAAGCATTCCAAGATGTCCCAAAACTAGGGCTTCTCAGCAAGGGCATGACATCCCTCCACAGGCTGGTCATCCTGAGGGTTACAGGAGTTGAAAGACCTTGGAGCCACCATTCTTTCCTGTGACACAAATAGCCCAGCCTGTCCAAACACTCCTGGGAGCAATGCCACCTGGTCAGGAGCCTTGAGACGGCCTTGGGAGTCCTGGCTGAATGTAATGATGTGCGGCTTCAGGGCTGTGAGGATCAAGCATGCTCCTCCAGCTCCTGTGAAAAGGCCAGTACCTCAGCTGGCCCCAAGAAGCTAAGTGACCAGTGAGGACAGTCCTGCCAAGGCCAGTGTGACCTGGAACATGGGCCCTGCAGTCCAGTATCCAAAGAAAGTCAGGACTAGCAGGGCTTGTCCCGAGGACCTATACTTGGGGTGGGCCTAGCTGTGGCCAGTGACAGGCTGCTTGGCCAGCTCCTGACCTGGCTCAGTTGCTTCACATTGGCCAGGACTGGTGCCTTCTGAGCCACTGTCACAGCATAGTACCTAACCTTGAAGAGCGTTTCTACCACTCTAGAGGCCACCAGCAGACCAGGGGCAGGGTGTGGGTGAGGACACAGTCCTGAGTCAGCTGGTGGTAGTTGTGGAGAGGGGTCCATCCTGTGACGCAAGGTGACCTTGGGGAGGCTAGGGTGAGTTGCAACAAAGGGAACTGGGGTGATATGGGGTCAGGATTCAGTTTGGGGTAGCTCAGGAGGGGCAGGAGGGAGCCACACAACCTGACCCACATCTATGCCAAAAAAGGTTTGAATCCTTGGGACATCATGGTGGTAACATTGGGCAGGAAGGGTAGACACTTGCTACACATAGGTAGAGGTGGCACTTGAGTGGATGGACTCTCAGAGCACTGATAAGGAATCAGGGCAGGGCAAAGATGCCCAGGTGATCCTGAAGGGCCTTCCCACCCCCACCCCCACCCCCCTGAAGCCACTAAACACTTAAGCAGGGTTCAGCAGACAAGTGAAACCCTCAAGGTCAAGTGAAGAGCACTAGACTGGACTCCCAAGCCACCTCATGTCTCCTCCATCATGGTGAAGCCCCTACTCTTCCTGGCCTTGGATGTCTTGTCTCTAAGTGAAATGATGGGATCACCCTTTCCTAGGCCTCTAGTGCCCAGCCCCAATGTGCAGGGACAGTAGCACCAAAGGTCCCTAACCTGGTTTCTGTAGACAGCTACAGCTTTGTGAGGCTGATATCAGGTTCTGTTACTGTAGAATGTGAGTGTGGTCTTTTTTTTTCTTTCAGGTTTGGCCTTACTTATTACAGACCCCTCCACCAATGTTGGCCCTCAGACACAATAGAAAGAAACCCACAGGTTGATCCCCAGGATACACAAATGGATTTAGGGTGGCTCAAGCAGCTGGCAGAGTGGGATGGTACACATGGAGGGCAGGGAAAGCAGGCAGAGCCATTTCCCACAGCTGCAACTCAGTTCCTATTCCATATGTGACATAAACCATGAACACAAGCTTGCCTCGGTGTGTGAGCCCCCTGTAAGCTAAGACCCGTCTCTATGAGAAGATGGTCTGCTTGGCACCTGCCCTTGACATAGATCCTTTTAGAGATGAAGGGGCATGATGCAGAAATTCACTGTGAACCATCATAGTTTCCTAGGAAAATTAAAACAGTTTTTAAGGATGTTTGTGAATCCAGGAATGGCTCACATTGGTTATCCCAGTACTCAGGAGTCTGAGGCAAAGGGACTGTCTCAAGTTCAAAGCCAGCCTAGGCTACATAGCCCAGGCTAGCCAAGGATACAGAGTGAGACCCTGTCTCAATAAAAACAACAGTATGTGAGAATGTAATAAACCAATGCCACCTACCACCAGAAAGGAGCTGCTTGAGGATTGAAGGCCAGGCTACACCTAGAGTCCATCTCGGTCTTGCCTGACTTATTAATTGGATGAAACAGCTACAGATTTTAGGAGAGGTGATTTGGCCATTGAAGCCATTTCTCAGTAGCACCCATCTCCAGGGCCCAGAACTGTAACACTGAGAGTCAATGTATATAGCATGTAGACACTTGCCCAGCCCATCATTCTCAAAGGGAGATCAAGGCTGGAGTCAGGCTTGCAACCTGGCTCCCACTCTGTTCAAGCCAGCCCCAGGCTCCTGGAGGCCCTAGGAGGCTGACACAAGAAACCCTACATTTAGATCCTAATGAGGCCTAAAAAGGCCCATATCTGTAATTCCATAAGGCACAGGCACAAGGATCTGGATTTTGAGGCCAACCTCAGCTACATGGTGTGATCATGTCTCAGAAAAAGGAAAAGGAAGCCCTGCAGGTCCTGCTTGGCCAAGGCCTTGGCTGTGAGAAAAAGGTAAGCAAACAGGTGGCAGAGAGTAGGGATATCCTGCCACATATCCTAACAGGGACCCAGCCCAGGCTGGAAGAGGTAAGTTTTAATTCAGGGCTGGAGATGGCTCAGCAGTTAAAGAAGCTTCAATTCTATTCTAGGCACCCACATAAAGCCAGATGCACAAAGTGGCCCATGTGTCTGGAATTCATTTTGCAGAGGCAGGAAGCCATAGCATGTCCATTCTCTCTCTCAAATAAATATTTGAATAAATAAATTCAGAAACTAACATGGATATCATGCAGTGGGGACCAGAGCAACACAACTTTGAAGCCAGTGGCCTAGCAACAGCTGGCCATTTAGACAACTGGCCAGAGCCTCATGGGCCTGCTAGGGCAGGAGCTGGCTGAACATTGTTTGCTTTGTGTAAAATTTTAAAAACTATTTATGGAGCATGTTATGTGGTATGCAAGGGCAAAAGGGTCAGCATGGACACACTAAGGCCCAGAGGTACAACTCTCGGGCTCTGAACCCCAAGGCAGGCCCTGATCCACACAGATCTCCCTGTGGGTCATGGGCTCTCTTACACTGGCAGGATAGCTGTGTGCTCCCTCTAGATCTGGCATCATGAACACAGCCACATGGATAATCTCACAGCACACCCTCAGGAGAGCCCAGTGTTGCTCAGCCAGTCACCAGGCCCAAGTCAGGTAGGTGCTTGACTCTCCTCCTTGCACCAGCAGTGGGCTCTGGGAATTCATTTCCAACTACCTCTTTTTCCACAAGTAGCTTGGGGGACCCTCCCCATGGAAAAGAATGGGCCTCAATGCTCAGGCCTAAGGCTAAACTCTCGACCCTAGAGTACCTGGGTTGGCTTTCTACCTCAAGCCACAGCCCTAACTACAGGGCAGATGGGAAGTAGCCCTGGAGGAGGTGATGGCTCAATCCTGCATCACTGCAGGGCAAGTGCTGCTGATGGAGGTTCCTTACTCAGGAAGCTGTCCCCTCCTGTCTTTACAGGGTGTACCAAAGAAACCCTGCCCAGACCTGAGCCAGGCCCCAGCCTCCTTTCCCCTGCTCTGAAGAACATTCCAGAACAGGCAGGAATGTACAATGAGAGGGAAAGAGCTTTAGCCTACTGTACCCCAGATGCTTTAACTATGACAGGACCCTTTCCCAGAGGGAAGATAAGCACCAAAAGTGACCTTGGTTTCTGCAGCAGGGCTGGCAACTGCAGTCATGTAGCACACACACACAGTCACTCAGAGGATGCCTGGAGCAAGAGGCCATGACTACATGGGAAGAGTCTAGCCCTCCAAGAAAAAGCAACACACACAGCCTGGCTCACACTTTACTTGTTTCCAGCCCCACAGGTTCTACAAACAGTACAAGTGCTCCTGGACAGACCTCTGCTTTGCTCCAGGCCTCCAGGGGTGTTGGGACAGAGAAAGGCCCTCCAAATCCACACTCCAGGAGCAGTGGCCAGCACATGCTAACCATAGTTCACCCACTGTCCACAGGTGACCCTTCTGGCCACCCTAGCTATGTCCATAGTGCCAAAAACCCAGCAGGAAAGGCAGTCAGATGTGGTCACTGGCTCTCTTCTGCACCACTGCAGGCTCCGACAGTGCCTGCTGCTGAAGCTGCTCGACCAGCTCCTCTACGTAGACTTTGAACAGGGGGATGGGGTCCTGAAGGGGAGAGTCATGGTGAGGCTCAGGGTAGCCCAGAGCAGCTAAAGCTCTGAAAAGGGTGGGAACCAGTTGCTACTGTCCACGTGTGGAGAGGGGCACGGGAGGACTTGGACCAGGCTGACTCAACTACAGGGTCACATGAGGCTGGTTGCCTGGAGGGCAGAGCCTATCCACTAGACCAGCACTGCCCTCTTTTGGGCACACAGGAATCATGGCTGCCTCTAGCTTCCCTGTCCTGGTCATCACATGCCCAGACCCTCCTGGGTAACAGACAAAAGGAAGACCCTGAGGGATGCTGTATAGTCAAGTCAACACTCAGTGCCAAGAATCTCCTTCCGGAGTGTCTAGGAGTAGGAGGGAGGGACCTCACTCAGAGGAAGCATGCCATGTTCCTCCAGGTAGACTGGGGCCAAATGCACAGTGACAGCTGTGGCAGCCACTTGCCCACCCAGGATCTCACTAAAGCAACAGCACCCCCGGCACCCCCGCAACCATCACCCATCAGCCAGACCCAGGAAGGAAGAAGTAGCAGGCGCATATGTACATGCTCACCTTCTCCTCCAGGAGTCTCTGCTTCTCCACAGCCTCTTCTAGAGTCAGGCCAACCCATTCAGCCTCTGCCTCTGGGATGACAAAGCTCTGGACAGGCGGAGAGAAGGCTTGGTGAGGCCCAGGGCCACACCAGTGGACTCGACCAGCAGAAAGGATGGAGAAGCCCCTACCTTGTATTTGTCATAGATGGCTGCCCTTCGCTCAGGGTCATCAGGGTGTAGCTGGGGGTCCTGACGGGCAAGCCTCAGCAGCATTCCTCGCTTCAGGTCCATGCCAAACTTAGAGCACAGGTCTTCCTTTGGAGTCTGGCAGAAGGCTCACATAGGGCCAAGTGCTACATACAAGAACCCACCCACCCCACCAGCTGGTCCTGCTGGGCTCTTGTTCAGCTGCTGGCAGCCTGAGGCCAGACCAGATCAGCACAGGCTTTGGGAAGAGCACCAGCACGAGGCCTGGTGTGGGTCAGACTCCAGGAAGGCCCAAAAGACGAGCAACAGCTGGCTATACTCTTTGGTTAAGTCTGCAGCCCACAGCAAGGGACCTTCTGGCAGGCAGAAAGGGGGCCCAGTTCCATTGTGTCTTGCCAGTGGCTACTCTGATGCCATGTGCCCCAGTGTAGTGCTGCTCTGGGTCTCCTTTGAGTTTGACAAGCCCCCACAATGCATGAACCCCCACTTGCCTTGAGGATATAGAAGTCAAACCCATAGGCCTCGTCGATGAGATCCAGGGTCCGCATGGTCACCGTCACAGTGAACTTCTTGTCCAGTATCTCACTATAGAGCTCACGCTGGAACAGCTGAGGCTTCCACACCTTCTTCACCCGACTGGAGAGCTGAGGGTGCAGAAAAGATCAGTTGACTGCAGCATCATAACCCTACAGGCCAAATGGGACATGAAGCATCTTCCTAGGAGCTGGGCCATGGTGGCCCTGCTCTCACCTTTCCTCAGAGGCTCCTCCCCACAACCACTGATGGTAGACTCAGCCTCTGGGACCCACTGAGAGGCCTGCTTCTCCCAGGTTTGCCCCAAGGGTGCTGGTGTAGGTTCCAATCACTGGCACAACTACACTCAGGGACCAACCAAATGCCAAGTGAAAAGACAGTCTTGGAAGTTTCAGACATACACTCTCCTTGAGCAGGGCAGACCAGAGCCTGAATCCAATTCACAGCCTTCCTATCTTTTTTGTTTGTTTTTGGAGGCGAGACTCCCTCTAGTCCAGCCTGACCTGAACTCAAGTCTGTAGCCCCAGACTGACCTTCAACTCACCAGATCCAACTACCTCAAGCCTTCCAAGTGCTGAGGTTAAAGGCGTGTGCCACCATGCCTGGCTCTTGTCTTCCTAACTTTGATTGTCTCAAGAATTAGGCAAACAATGTTTATACAAGATGACAGGTGAAGAAAGACCTTGCCTTTTCCGCCTTACCACATAAGCCTTTCTTTTCGTTCTGCTGGGGATCCAGCATACTAAGCAAGTGAACCCATTGCCACCTCCCCTCTTCCAGACTTTGGACGCATCCTAGGTCCGGACCACCCCCTCCTCAAGACATCCTTGGGTCATGCCAAGGGAACTTTCCAAATCCTGTCCACTGTGCTTGCTACCACAGTCCGTCCACCTTGCCGGCGCTTCCCAGGGCAGAGCGGGAAGCTCGGAGCCGGCGCGCACCCACCTTGTCGTTGTTGGCATATCTGTAGCCCAAGATCCAGCCTTCGCCGCCCCACAGCCCCTGCTGGGACTCCGGGGGGTAGTAAAGTGGGATGGGTACGTCCTCTACGCGCTCGCGCTGCCCGTTCTTGGGGTTGATCTTGAACTTGGCCCCATGAGGCCGGTAGTGCACCGGAGCCGGCGTCCGCTCATCCTCTAGCGAGCGCAGGAAGTGCACGGGCAGGCGGGCGCAGATGCCCTGCCGCAGGCGCAGCCGCCGCCACAGGTACACCGGGTACTTGTGCAGGGGCATCGCTCAACCCTCGCCCACTTCCAGGAGCAGCGCGCCAGGCGCCCGCCGGAACCGGAATGGCGTTCCCGAACCAGGACCTCTGCACGTCTCCGATTGGCGGCAAAGCCCGTCCATCTAAGGTTGCCACGCCCCCTACTCCAACTTTAGGCACCGAGGGAAAGGAGCTTCAGAGACCGAAGTAGCTCTAGGCACCTTCGACCAAGTGCTGCCCAGGCATTTCCCCGAAAGCTTTGGTGAGTATGGTAAGGTGGTACACTAGGCCCCTCATCCCCAGAAACACAGAAAATTAAATACAAAAAACTCATTTGGCTTGAAAAATCACTGTAGAATATTAAATTCACTAATCACATAAAAATATGCCTTCATATCTTAGAATATTTTACCCTGCATCACAGTATATACATAATTCCCCCTTTCAGAGGCAAGAATGTGTTTTGGTGGCCAAGTAAAGGGTGCCAGTGACTAGGGGAAGCCCACACAATGGACCAGAACTGGAAAAGAAGCCCCAAAGCCAGAGGACCCAACCCTGAGCCCCATCAGCATCAGCATCACAGGACCTTTGTCACCTACTATTCAAAAGGACTGGGAGGAGAGGAAGGGCAGGGCACTGCTCTGGAAACCAATCAGTCCAGAGCTCCCAGGTGGCTCCAGAATGTTGGGCTCCAGAACCCTCTCCTTGAGCCTCGGTTGGTCCAATAGGTGGGGGCACCATCTAGGCTTTTAGGACCAACTCAAAAGTGGGCTCACCTGACAAATGCGTGCCTAAGAGACCTGGAGTGAGCAGAGAACAAAGGCGGGGCAGTGCGTGCCACCTGGGTCAACAGTTCACATAGCTGAGCAGTCCCAACCTTCACCACCACCCCAGGGTCTTCTTAGGAACTGTGGCTCCACAGCAGAGAAGGAAGGGCAGGGCACTATTCCCTGGGTCCCACCAGCTCTCTGGTGACCTTGGTCTCTCCCATAGAAACTGTAGCAGTTTCTTGGGCATCTCCATACCAAAGCAGGTTGGCATTCAGGGCTGTATACTTTTAGGGGCTCAGGCCTCCTCACCCTATGAGTCTCACATCACAAATTCACAAAGGAATAGGGCTGTGGAGAGCTTTTCTCTACACCTCCAGCCACAGTACAGGACCCTGCCTAGACATGGTACCTGTGGTCTCCATAGGCCACTGCAAAAACAGCTGAGACCTGCAGAAGACGTCAGCAGCAGCTACAGGGTATTGGAGAGGAGGGGTCCCTTCCTCTAGAGGAAGCCAAGGGTCTCAGGGCTATTTTATTCAGATGGAAACCAATCTGGGCTGGACAAGGCTCCTCTCCCTTGTTCCTGCCCTGGCTGAAGAGGTCATCAGTATAGCAGGTATCCCTAAGCCAGTCACATCATGTCACTGCATACAATTCATCCCGGTCATTCTTGCAGATCTGGTAGTGACAAGGAAACTTCTGTGAGCAGGCCCAGGGTTCAGCCTGTTGCTCCCGTGGTGGCAGCAGGAAAGCTGCACTCCCAGCCAGTAGGATATGCCAGATGCTGTGGGTGTAGTAATAGTTGTCACTGGTCATCATGGAGGTGTAGACGGTGATGCCCACAGAAGCCATGGAGATGCCAGGTAGGAGATAGAAGACCCAACGCTGCCACGAAGTAGGGTAGCACTGGCGTCGGTGCCCACAACGGTACACCTGGAGTGAACAGCCATATGAATGTCAGTGCAGGCCAGCTGCAAGTTCAGCACCCGGGGCCAGGAGTTGCAGGGGTCTGTCTAGGTCTGGGCAGCAGGACCAAGTGTGGCTCCTGACTGCTGGTCACCAGGCCTCAGGCACAGCCACACTGGAACCCTATGGTGTCCCTAGTGACTGTTAGCAGATGTGGGGTATTTCCCAGCAGGACAGAGAGAATGGCCAGAACCAAAAGGCCTGGCTCACTTCTCCCAGAGTCTAGGCAGGAATGACTATGTGCCCAGCATCTTACCCACATGGAGGCCATAATCACAAAGGCAAAAAGACAGGGCCCCATCACATTCCAGATGGCCCTGCGGTCTAGCTGCAAGGTCATGGCGATAATCAGTGTACCCAGAACGAACAGGACCTGGGAGAGATACAGAGATAATAATGGAGTCAAAGGAGTCTTGGATTGGGGCTCACCTGTGATAGTACAACACAGCAGGAACCAGTGGCTGGTCATCCTGAGCATCTCCATTGCCCCCTGGCACTTGTGCCTGCCCACTTGGAGCTGCTGGCAGACTTTGCCCTGCTCAGCTTCCCGGGAGGGAAGTTCCCCTGCTCCAGCCCCTGTATTATGTCCAAAGGTGAGCCTAACAGGTTCTTCTGGGGACTATAAAGTGGTAACTCTCCCTAAGGTGGGAAACCAAGTACAGCCACAGTGGCAGCTCTTTACCTATCCACACACTCGCCTGCCCCTACACTCCTGATCACTCATCTATGTGGTTTAGATGCTCCCTGGGAGGGTTCCCACTCTTCATCTTCCTCAGTACCTCAGCCTGTATGACTCCAACATTCAGCCTGCTGGACCTCAATACTTCAGAACCTTCTTTCCCCCACCCCAACTCTGTTCCCTGACCTGAAGGCTCCTAAGGATGCCTCTTGGGGCAGCACCCAGCCCAAAGTTCAGAGCAGACCTGGCAGAAACAGAGGACACAGTTCACAAGCAGAGTTGTTTCCACCAGCCAGGTCCAGAGAAAGTGTCTTGGGACAGGGAACCCAGGAATATGGCTGGAGCTTCTCAGGGAGTCTGGACTGTGGTGGCTCCCTCTTCCTTCCTGGAGTCCTTGGATGGCCATGTTGTTCCTTCACAGTTGTCTGTGGCTTCTTTAAGACTCAAAGTCCAACACTCTCTGCTCTCTCCATCCCTGCTTCCTCACATGCTACATGAGAGGGTCTCCGTTTCCCTGGAGCCCAAGATTGGCAACAGAGGCCACTCACCTGTTTCAGAACTGTCTTCAGCCTAGCCATGGAGAGGATGGTCACCCAGATGGACACCCCAGATCCCAGGAAGTCACAGTACTGCAATGTGTCATAGCTGAGGATGCATAGCACTGCTTCCCCCGGCTGGTCGCAGGCATGGTAGAACTGCAAGGTGGGGCAGTGAGTAGCAGCCAGGACCTACAGTCCCAAAGATCCCTGAAGGACTAGTCCATACCTACCATGGAGAAGAACATGGTGTAGAAGTAGACAGAGGCCTCTACCAGCAAGGCCCGGTACACAGATACAGCAATGGGGGCCAGGAACATGAGATTGCTGAGTGTGAGTAGGAGTGCTGCTGCCCTCTGCTGTGCCACAGTCTGGGCTGTGCTGTTGTCAGTGCAGCTCCACCCACGCCAGCCTGGGGGGTCACAGAATACACAAGGTGCTCAGGAGTGGAGGGGGGATGATTGGGGCCAGGCTCCAGTGAGAAGACTTATGAACTTCAGGGCCCCTTTCTCATCTAGAAGCAGGCTGGATAGACAGGCCTAGGTGTGGTGTCTACAAGTGTGAACAGCTGTGGACAGGTGGGGACAAGTTGAGCAGGTGGAGACAGGTGAAGGCAGGGGAAAACAGGTACAGATACCAGATGTGAAGAGCTGTGGGAAGGTGACTATTTAAGTGTAACAGGTATGGCCAAATGGGAACAAGTGTACACAGGCAGAAACTGACAGAAACAGGTGTGAGCAAGCACAGGCAGGTGGAGACAGCTGTGGGCAGGAGGGGAAAGAGGGTGGCAGTTATGGCAAGGCTTGGGCTGGAAAACAGATGTGGAGAGTTGTGTATAGCTATGGGCAAGAGTGGACAAGTAGAGACAGGTAAAGACAGCCATGGGCAAGTGCAGACAAGTGTGGCAGTGTGCACAGATGGGAACAAGTTTAGACAGGTAGAAAATGACATGGGCAGGCATGGGCAAGGGAAAACAGATGTGGGCAGGTGTGTAGGCAAGGCCAGGTACATGTAGTACATGTAAACATGAACAGGTACATACATGTGGTGACAGGTGTGGGTAGGTGGGGACAAGTTTGGGCAGATGGAAATAAGTATAGAGAGGTAGAAACTAGGATGGACAGGTGTGGGCAAGCAGAAAAAGGTATGAGGGCCAGGTGATGGCACATGTCTTTAATCCCAACACTCAGGAAGCTGAGGTAGGAGGATTGCCAAGAGTTTAAGGCCAGCCTGGGACTACACAATGAGTTCCAGGTCAGTCTGGCTAGAGTGAGACCCTACCTCAAAAAAACAAAAAGAAATAGTTATGGGCAAGTAGAGACAAGTGTAAGCACGTGGAAACAGGTATAAACTGGTGTGCGTACACAGGGACATGGGACAAGGGACTGTAGACAAGTATATAAGCATGCACAGCTGTGGGTAGACAGGGGCAGGCAGGGGCAGGGGCAGGTGAAGCCAGATCAGGAGGCATCACTGCATTTGGGTGCCTGGGGAGAAGGGGAAGAGTAGGAGGGGGCTCTTGTCCCTGCTTTGCTTTGCAGGGATGCTCTCACCTGCTTTGCAGCTGCAGCCTGCATAGAGGTAGCCATATCTGCGGAGCAGAAGACACTGGCCATAGGGACCACAGTCATTCAAACAGGGCACCAGGTACAAGGTAGTCTCCACATGGACCACTGCCTGCTCACAGTCCCTACAAGGGTGAAGCCATGAGAAAGACGGCTATAGCCCTCCATTGGCCACTCCACCACCAGGGCTCCCAAACCCAGAGCTGAGCTGCCCAGGCTCCGACAGCCCTAGAGGAAAGGCCCCTTCCCACTGCCAGGACTGCTGTGAGAGGCAGGCAGGTAGAGAAAGTGAACCCTTCCTAACACACAGAAGGACCCGACCTCTCACTGCCTGAGCCCGGGTTCAACGTACTCAGGACTCTCAGGGCACACAAGCTGCAGGGAAAGGTACCAGTTGTCTGTCTCCGGGTAGGGGATAATGAGGTTGGCCATGCGAGATGAGATGTTCAGAGACAGGGGGTAGCCCTGGAAGAAGGCTGCATAGGGAGGAAGGCCCATCAGAGGTAGCCAGAGGAGCCAATCAGTCTCCCCACCAAAAGCCACCACCCAGGGTACCTGTGGTGCAATTGAGCGATGTGTTGAAGCTAAGGAAGGGCGAGGCAGCATTCACACAGGCAGCTACCAAGGTGTTATTTGTGACTCCCGTCTGGAAAGCAAAGTGGTGCAGGTCAGCCCCTGGCACTGCTAAAGAAGCAGCATGGCTATACACCCTGAATTCTAGTTTAATTATGCTGTGTACTTTATCTAAGGCTCCTGGAAGGGGGCTCACCCTGTCCCTTCGCTCCAGTTCCTAAATGTACACTTAACTCTGCCCCTGTTCATCTGCTCAGGTATAACCATGGTATCAGCTGACAGGAACAGACAGGGCTGTCCCTAGGGGAAGACCACCATCCTTAGATGTATTCCTGATGGCCCATGCCTGCTGGTGTCACTCTACTGACTGAAAGACTACCCTACCTGTATCTATGTTAAAGTTACCTTGTGCCCCTATCAAAGGCCTGCCAGGATGATACCTGATTGGTCCTCAAGGTGATGGTGAGGGAGCCCCCGCTGTCCATGCCAGTGTCGAGGTGGAGTCGCATTACAGAAGGTGTGTATGAATGCACCAATACCAGGACCCCATCCAGGGGCTGAAAGCGTACAGACACTACGTCCATATCCTCCCTTTTGACTGGATAGTTCAAAAGACAGAAAGGATCACTGCCTTCACCATCACTCCTGCTCAGGTTCTGGAGGGCAGGGGCCTGGGACAGCTGGCCTGCAGAGGTGTCATTACTCTGGTTTGGATTGTTTTGCATAAGACTCTGGAAGATCACAGTCCGTGGTCTGCAGGCTGTCAGGAAGACAATGGGCTCAGCCAGAGGAAAGCCCTGAGGTTTGGGAGGTGGATTGAGCCAATCCACCCTCCCTCCCATGCAACCCACCTGTGAGGGCAGCTTCAGCTGTGAAGGAAACTGAAATGTGAGGTCCTGTCAGGCTCTCAACTGTCACTTGCAGCCACCGACCCCAGGGTGGTGAGGGTAGCAGCAGATAGCACGATGGAGTGGAACCAGAGCAAATCAGTACCTTCTGGAAGTTTCTAGGCAGGGTGGCCTCACCCACAGTGAGACGCACAGGACAGCCTGGGCTCACAGTGGATATACAGCCCTGCAGCTCCAGCCGAAGTTCCTGGGTGTACTCAGGAATAAATATCCTGTGGCAGAATGGTGACTCAGACTTGCTCGGGCTCTGCACTTACTTCCTTCATTCTGTTCAGGTGAGTCACCTGGACCCTCTTCCCAGCAGGACTCTAAGGCTTTCTTATCTGCAAGGCTGGGCAGTGGTACCATCCACTCCAAACCCAAAGGCTAGGGATCCAAGATAGACCCCACCTCTTCCAGTTCCCACTCACTTGAGGTAGCTGGGATGAGAGAGCAGGGTCTGTGGAAGGGGAACACTAGGCTCTAGGATGGAGACCACCACCACTCGCATGGCCAGCATGTCAGGCTGGAAGATGTAGGCACAGGTGGAAACAAAGCCCTGGGAGAGAGGGGAACAGAGGTCATAGACTTCAGGACACAGGCCACTGGAGAAGACTGAGCTGGAGGTGGAGGGAATGGAGTTGGATTTAGAGTGAAGTAGCCAAGAGCAGACTTCCCTCTGCCATACAGGTGGCCATCCAAGTACCACTGGGTTCTGCCTCCATCCCAGGAGGTTAGTCCCTCACCTTCACTTCAATCTTCTGGGATGAGGGAGGCAGATGGGCAGCCACAAACCAGTCCCCAGGGGCTGGGTGGGAGACATTGACAGAGGTGTTGCCCAGTAGCATAGTGCTTAGCAGAGCCTTGATATGGAAGGAGCCCTGTCCCAAGGTGTTCTCAGGGAAGCTGGTGGCCAGAGGGTTGATGACAGGAGGGGCACCATAGCGGAAGTGCCTGGAAGAGAAAGCCAGAGGTCAGGCATGGGGCTTCAGCCAGACATAGGCACTGGGGTGGGTTGCTGGGTACCTACACACTGATCTCTACATCGGTGCACGTGGGGCCACCCTGCAACACATGCAGTAGCCAGCGCACCAGCACAGTGTCTGGGGGCACACGGAAGTGGAAGAGCCGGATGCTGCCGTACCAGCTGTAGAAGGACAGCTTCTGTGGAGCCTGAGAAAAGTGCTCGGGCACCAGTCCAGACTCTGCAGAGAGAAGGCAACTGTCAGCCAGTTGGGGCACAGATACAGAATAACGAGGACCCAGAAGTCAAGTCCTGGAGCTGCTCTAGAGCCCTGGTCATTCCAACTTTGACCTTAGCAATGGGTCTGGG
Organism: Zapus hudsonius; assembly: GCA_004024765.1. NCBI lineage: Eukaryota > Metazoa > Chordata > Mammalia > Rodentia > Dipodidae > Zapus > Zapus hudsonius. The sequence goes on from PVHP010021814.1 coordinate 24,738, forward strand.
ATGCTTTCTGGGTTCGCTCTGGTGATCTGAAGTTTCACGTTAGACCAGGCAGGTGCTCTTGTATTTTCCTTTCTCAGATGGCCACCACTCAATCATCAGAGGTCTGACCATCTCACACTGAAGCATCTTCCAAACAATGAGCCCCATGAACCTCAATAACAACAACCCTCAGAGGGGCCCACCCAGGGCCCACCATCCCTCTTTCCACATCCTGGTCAATCAATTCCCACTGCACTGTAGCTTCGTACATCCAAGCCAAGAGATAAAAGCTGGAAAAGACGAGGAGGTGGTCAGTCAGGTAGGAGTTCCAGTTCCCACTGATGTCTGCTCTGGTGGCTGGACTCCAGCAAAGGCTCCTCCTCCTCCTGTCTCACCTCGTATGAGCCTCCCAGAGTTAGGTAGGCAGTGCTACTGGATAGGCAGAGAGGCTCAGGTCCTAAGGCTGCCTTTCCAATCTGTGGTGACTTGTGACCCTACCCAGAAAGAGACTTTGATGGGGGAGGAGACTCTAGGTTCAGAAGCCTGGCCAGCTATGAGAATCAAGGGACAGATGACCTCTGTGGTCCAAATAGGTGAGGCCTCCAACTGCCTTCAGGGTATGTACCCATGCATGGTAGGTAGTACAGAGACAAAGTAGGGGTTCAGGTAGACAGATTACCGCCAGACTAGGACTCTGTGTGTCCCATGCCCTGCAGCAACTGGAAAGCTCCTACCTCAGCCTCAGTGCCAGGTCAGGCCTGGTGCTCTATATGACTTTGAGTGTCCCTTCTTGCCCTAGATTCAAGTGTCCCCATGGGTAGACAAGGCTGAATTGTAAAGTGCTTCAAGAGAAACATAGCAGTGTTTGGCATGGTTTCCTGATCTGAGTGCTCTCTACCCAGGGGACCTCCCTCTACTCCATCCACTGGGCAAGTGGTGTCTGGTCCCTCAGGAAAGGGAGCAGGAGCCAGGTGAGCAGCCTCTCTCTTGCCAACATTGTGACTCCTCCCACAGAGGCACCCGGAGAAAAGATGACTGCCTGCTGGTGAAGCCAGAGGAGCTGCTGCAGGGAAGCTTCCATGGATCAGGGCACAGTGTAGCTCTGCCACAATGAATTCCAGGCTTTCTGGTCTGTTGGCCACCAGGTCCTACTCACTGGACTGAGGCCTGAATGCTAAGGGCTGCTACAGGCCCTCAGGTACATGATAATGGGGCAGAAAAGCTCAAGTTTTGGAAGCGTACAGGTAGATCCCTGATTCCTAGGACTGGGGATAACCAGACAGGGAACTACTCAGCTTCTGAGAGGGCCAGGTAGCACAGATTACCTTGTAGGGTACAGCAACCTTGACCTGCTAGGAGAAAAGCCCAAGGGCCCCAGAAATCCAAGGAGTAAGCACGAGAAAACCTGGAACTCAGCTGATAGCTGGGATATTTCAACCCGTACACAGACTGTCCTAAGACCTGGTATCAAACTCTCAGGTGCATACCGCTCGCCTAGGCCCAGATGCTCACATAGTTATCTTTTTTTGTTTGTTTGTTTTGTTTTGAGGTAGGGTCTCACTCTAGCTCAGGCTGACCTGGAATTCACTATGTAGTCTCAGGGTGGCCAAGAACTCATGGTAATCCTCCTGCCTCTGCCTCCCAAGTGCTGGGATTAAAGGCGTGAGCCACCACACCTGGCTTCACATAGTTATCTTAATGAACATAAAGGATCAAGACCATTATTAGCATTGTGATCCTCATGCAACCTCAGAAAAGGTGGACCAGCCCAGCTGTAAACACTCCTGCCCACCTCTCACAGCTTCCCCATAGACAGAAAGAAGTTCAGGTGGGCAGTGGGAAAATAAAGTTCCTGAGCCTATCCTAAGAACATGACGGCAGCCTACCTCATACTTTCCAAACTGAGACAAGTGCTAGCTAAAAAGACCCTGCCCACCTACACTAGCCAAGACCACAAGAGCCACCTGCCCAGCAACAGGCCTGGGAAGAGAACCTTACTACATACCATCCCTGCCAATGGCCCTCACCAGGGCTTGATTCCAGGGATGGAAGAAAGAAAAAGAAATAATATAATCAGAAGCTCCATGGGGAAAACTGCCTTTCATTACAAGCTGTGCCAAGCTCAGAAACCAGAAGGCACAGCCCTCAAAGAAACAAGAGCCTGGAGGAGCGATATTTCAGAGAAACTGGGAGGGCTGGGAGCGGGAAGTGCAGAGAGAGAGAGTGGAGCCCCAGAGCTGCAGACTGCTCAGGGGGACATCAGGTGGCAGGGAGGCAGATGGCCTCCCAGGGGGTTCCAGGCCACCACAGACAAGGGAAAGTCGTCATAGTTCCCAGATGTCTAAGGCCTGTCTTGCTTAAAGCAGAGCCCAAAGGGGTACAGGTCTTGCTGCCTCCTCAAAGGGCAGCCGTAGGGGCACTCCCCTGGGGTACAAGCTTTCCTTGTCTCAAATCTACCCTGGACAGCCAGCTTCTTCAGGGCCAGTTGAAAGTGCCTCCCAGAAGCAAAGCCAGTAGCGGAGAGCGACTGTCCTGGGGTTGTGGTAAAGACATAATGTAGGCGGGACCCCGATTCCAGAGACTGGGAAACTTTTCCCCCAGCTCCGCCCCTCTACCAGACAAGATGGGTACCCCTGGGTCCTTCTTCACTGCCTTGCCATTCTCTCCAGCTGCTGTCCCTCCACCGTGTCACTGTCGCCCTACTAGAACCAGCTGGAGAGGAGAGCAGGGAAGAGCCCGCTCCAAAGGAGCGAACCCGGCGGGCCCGGGAACTGCGTAGGGCCGGGGGGGGGGGTTCTTTCTGTACCGAGCGACCCACGGGCGCAGCACCCCAGGGAGGGGCCTTGGCTCCGGGACCCCGCCAGGTGGGCGCGCAGGTGTTTCCCGAGTCACAATCCAGCCCCGCCCCCGCCGCGCCCCGGATGGCGCCCGAGGCTCGCGCCAGCTCACCGCTCTTCCTGCTGTCGCCTGCGGCGGCGGCGGCGGCGGGCGGGAGCCGAGCGAAGACGAGGAGCAGCAGTAGCAGCGGCGGCCGCCCCGCCGCCGGCTGTGCCGCGCCCCCGGCCCCGACCCGGCCCATGGCTCCGCGCTACCCCGCGCGCGTCCCGCGCAGCTCGCCCCCGCCGCCGCCCCGGCAGCCCCCGCCGCCTCTGCGGCCGTTGTCGCCGCCGTCCCAGCCCCGGACTCCCATGGCCCGGCCCGACCGGCCGCCGGCGCCCGGGGCACTTCCGCCTCAGAGGCCCCGCCCCGCGGGGAGCTGGCTGGACGCCCGCGTCGACGGGGGCGCGCGGCACGCGTCACCCCGGTCCCGGGAGGTCGCGTCTCGAGGGGACATAGGATGGAGGGTCACGTGGAACACGTGGGGAAGGAGGGGGGGGAATCAGAAGTGTCACGTGGGAGGCACCGGGGCGGGGGATGGGACACAGAAAAGTCACTGGGGACACGAGAGAGGGGAAAGGGGACACGCGAGACCCGTGAGGTAGTAAGGGACAGGGGTCACATGGTAGATATGGAGAGCCCGCAAAGGGGTCACGCGGGAGAGTTTCGCGACACATGTGGGACGCATGAGAAGTCGGGCAATGGTGTCTTGCTACATGCACGAGGGGGTACTCATGGGACAGAGGGACAAGGGGGGATTGAGGGTATAGAGCAAAACTGGACATGTGGAGGGTCGGACAGAGGGTCCACGCAGAACAGAGGCTCATGGAGGGCGCAAACTGGAGAACACTGGTGCAGTACCCAGCTATTCTTCTTGGAAGCCAGGAGCTGCTAGGCCCTGGCCCTTGAGTAGGATTGAATTAGTGGTTGATGCTCTGCAGCCTTGCAGAGGTAAACACCGCCCCCCACCCCACCGTGGCCTTCATGCCCCTGGCACCATAAACACACACCTCTGAGGGGGTAAAAGTCATGCCCATGGAAAGAGGACCATACTCCTTGCACATATGGAAAATGAGTAACAGGAGGACTTTGGTTGACACAGTGAATTGAATTCACAGTTCAGGAAGGAATAGGTTCCAAGCACATTAAACATGTAGGTGCAAAAGGAAACCTTTAAAGTTCTTGAAAAGAACTTGGGGAAAATATTGGAAAGAGCAGGCATTTGAAGCAAGAAACTACATAAAGGGCTGGAGAGATGGTTTAGTGGTTAAGGCGCTTGCCTGTGAAGCCAACAACCCAGGTTTAATTCCCTAGCACCTAAGTAAGCCAGATGCACAAAGTGAGGCATGCATCTGGAGTTCCCTAGCATGCCCATAGTCCCTGTCTCTGTATCTCTCTGCTTGCAAATAGTGTGTGTGTGTGTGTGTGTGTGTGTGTGTGTGTGAGAGAGAGAGAGAGAGAGAGAGAGAGAGAGAGAGAAGA
>PVHP010021815.1:0-28187 GCA_004024765.1 Zapus hudsonius
GTGTGTGTGTGTGTGTGTGTGTGTGTGTGTGTGTGTGTGTGTGTGTGTGCTCTTTCCTTCTCATTCTCCAGATCTCTTCCTTCTTACCCAGAGCATGCCTGGAACCAATGCAAAATTAAACATCCACTATATCAAGACTATAAAAGCACTGAAAAAGCAAACAAATAACGGACATGAAGGGAAATGCTGCAGCTAATGTCCACAACCTCTTTTTATTAATGTGAAAAAATGTTTTCCAAATGCTTTGTTTCGCAGTCTTAGATGGTTAAGCACATTATTTCCTCTCATTAACTTCAGAGGGAAAGAATTTTGAATAAAGTATAAAGGATACAGGATCATTTGTTGTAATTTAAAATTAGCTCTTGACATAAATTGTTAGGAACAGAAATAGCCTGCTTTAGGACTGACACTTGTCACTGCAAAATGTGGTGAACTGTTTAGAGTATCTAGAATGTATTTTAAAGTGTTCTCATATGTTTGCTTTTAATTAAGAGACTGCAGAGGAGCCTTGGAAACTGTTTTGGTGAACAGAGTAGGCACACCACTTGAAAATGAAATTGAACTCGTGAACTAAATTTTATTTTCTTCAAAGAAAAAGCCAAATTGCATGAAAGGTAAAATGTAGAGCAAATGTGTTTTTTTTCTCACATGTCTCATTTTATAATAATGCTGTTATCTGAAGCTTGGAATACATTTAAACTGCAAGGTTGCATGTTCTTTTGTTTCCTTGTTTGGTTTTTGCTGTTTTTTTTTTCCCCAGGCAGTGTTTGACTTTAACCTCCAGCTGATATGGATCTCACTCTGTATCCTCAGGCTGGCCTCCAACTCATAGTGATCCTCCGACCTCAGCCTCCCAAGTGCTGGGATTAAAGACATGCACTATCATAACTAGCTTTTGCATGAGTGTCCATGCTTTTTAAATTACTTGAGATGATGTCTAAACTTCAGTTGACCAACTGTCATTTATACAGTTGATTATCCTTGTTCATGACTTCATCTTCCTTTGCTAATTCCCATAGACATGAGTTAATCCCATGTGCAAACTCTCTTATCACAGAGGGCACTGCTGAGTACCCAGAGCAATATTTGTGTGAAATGTGTCAAGATGCATAGAGATATCTACAGTAGATTCCTCATCATTCCTGCCACAAAAAAAGTGCTGAACAGCATCAAATTTGAAGGCACAGTGATGGGGAGAGAAAATGAGGTTGACGGGCACCTGCAGTGTCAGGCCTTGTTGCAAGGAAGGAGGAAACAGAAGACATGCAGAGCGTTCTGGCTTTGACTGGGAAGGCATCTCTCTCTCTTTCTCTCTCTCTCTCTCTCTCTCTCTCTCTCTGTGTGTGTGTGTGTGTGTGTGTGTGTGTGTGTGTGTGTGTGTGTGTGTGTGTGAAGAGTACACATGCTCACCAGGGCAAGCTGAAGGATGATTCATTCTTGTCAAAGGAGGGAGATTGAGGGAATTCACACCCACATCTTTCTCCATGTTTCACTTCCCACTATTATTACCTTGTAAGTCAAACCCATGTCCATCTTTAAATCCCTTTCTAAATACTGCTTTTCTCACATGACTGCTTTGATGTTTTAAACCCAGGGTGGCAGTATACTTTTTTCTATTCATTAGGCTGCTACTAAACATTGTTAAAACTTGAAATCTGGTAACATTGGTGTTACCATCAATTGTTAGTTCTGTGAGTTGATATTCTAAGTATTTTTTCTGATGTTCATTTTCCTGTAAATAACATATTGGGGTGAGGAAACTTGACTAACAAATTAGCAGCTGTTGGACTCCTGCTGCTCAGGCTGCCTACCAGCAAAAGGACTGTCATCTCATGTCCACCCAAACCAGTCATGCCTGAGCAGCCATCCTGAACATTGGGACAGTTATGCAAAACACTGCAGCAGATTGCCTTGGCTCCTCAAAGGGCTTTTTTTTTTTTTTTTGACAGTTTGCACCATTTTCACCTTGGCCAGAGGGGGAGCACTTCCCCTAGATGAGAGATAACCATGATTAGTACTAAGACTATGATTGGTCTACAACACAAATCAAAATGGCTATCATTGGTCCGAAATAAATGGCTGTGATAGGCCACACAAATGAGTGTAGTTGGCCCAACACCCTGTGATGGTTAAGTTTTGTTGTCAACTTGACCTTTTTAGAATTTTGAGTGGGACTCTGAGGGTGTTCACAGGAGGGCAGCCCTCTCAGCAGGGGGCTGGTGTAACCAGCCTCAGGGGAGCTAGAAATGAACATCCCTTCCTGGGAGGATAGTGCAGGAAAGAAATTCCAGAGACTCAGGAAGCCAGCGAGTTTGGGATATGGTAGTAAGACTCTTCCCTAAGGCTATAGAAAGGGAAAAGAGGTCTGTCTCTTCATTCTGCCAATTTTGATGGTGTGTTTATGGTGCTGATGACAGAAACGTAATGTCCACAGACAACACGAGGAGCGCCTGAATGGTTTGAGAGTGGCCAAGGCAGGGAGGAGAAGGAAAGCCCAAGCAAAGAATGAGATGATTGGGAGGAAGAACAGACTGCTGGTAAAAGCTCCTTGGGCAGAGGAGAGAACCTGAAGGCTACGCTTACCAGAAAAGTTCCAGAGAATTCTCAAGTTTACACAAGGACAAGGGTCTCAGACCCAGAACCATAATACAAGCCACTGCCAAGGGCCATGAATCTAGATAACTGAGGCTGGTACAGAAATTACAAAATTAGAGGTGCCACTTGCTGTTTCATCCACCTGACCCCTGTCACTGCTCACTGCCTCCAGACACCAGGGCAAAGAGAAGCTGATAGAGATTGGCATTTGCACAGATTCCTGTCTACCCATGGTTTGTGTCCAGATAGATAGAAACACCCTCACCCTGCACATGGCTGACATGTCCTCTTCTAAGCTCCCGAGGGCTTCTCTCAATGGTTATATTACAGAGCACTTACCCATCCCTGCCCCATATTTAATTGACCTCCTGCCTGGATCTTTTCATTATTCCCACTTTACTTTGGCCCAGACATATCTTGGGAATAAAGGAAAGAAAGGATGACAGGAAGACCAACTGTCATCCACACTTTCCCTACTTTGCTGGTTTCCTAGAAAATGGGTTTCTGTGCTAAGAAGTCATTTCCCAGAGAGTCTTCTCCTGGGCATTCCCTTGGGAGGGCTGACGGCCACTGCTCCTGTGCTGGCAAATAGACCCTCAGTGAGCAGGCGGTGGCTGGAAGAGCAAACCACCCCAAGAGTAGATCAGTACGAGTAGATGAAGCTTCTGTGTCAGGCTGAATTCCTTCTCTAGGGTCCAACCATGACAGACGTTTGTTCTGGATACTTTATTGGGAGTAGCTAGTGTTCCTGGGAAGGAAACCAGCTGTTGGGCAAGAGATGTCAACATTGTATAATTTGTCCCTCGTCTCTAGGATCCAGTGGGGATTTCTATGCTGTGTTTGTTAACGCTAGTTAATGTAATTTTTGTGAAAATTGTCGAGCAAATAGAGCAGACTCTCAAATATAATTATAGAAAAGCGTTTCTAATTAACGTGTAACTCCTGAGTTGCAAAGTGGAGCCACAAATCAGTGATGCATTGTCAGGCCTAACCAGCACAGACAGATACACTGCACATGTCAATCTTAGCATGGACACACACACAAGAAGCCCTCAGCACACTTGATGACAGTCCAGCCTGTGCTCCGAGAAGCAGGCTCATTGAGTGTCTTCAGCTCTCGTGATCATGGACATGAACCAATCTCCATTCAACATTTACCTCCGAAGCATGTGAGATGCATGATGATTACATAGACAATGGGCTTTAATGGACATGCAGAGGACTTTGATTAAATTCCATGAAGTTCTGTGGGCAAGCCCCATCCTCAATTATAGTACTATTGATAACAATTTTAATTAATTTATTTTTCTTAGAATACATAGAAATACGTTTCATTAAAAAAAATAAACTGGGCGAGGTGGTGTTCGTCTTAATCCCAGCACTCGGGAGGGAGGCAGAGGTAGGCGGATCACTATGAGTTGTCACCAGCCTGAGACTACATAGTGAATTCCAGGTCAGCCTGAGATAGAGACCATACCTCAAAAAACAAAACAATTTCACAACATTAATTCTGCCTATCCAGGAGCATGGAAGATTTTTCCATTTTTTTGTGTGTCATCTTCAATTTCCTTCTTCAGTGTTTTTATGTTTTCATTATGCAAGTCTTTCACGTCCTTGTTTAGTGTTACTCCAAGGTATTTGATTTTTTTTTTGAGACAGGAAGGCTACTGATTTTTGTGTGTTAATTTTGTATCCTACCACTTTGAGAAAGGAGTTAATCACCTTCAGAAGTTTAGTGATACTGTTCTTGAGTTTGTTACATATAAGATCATGTCGTCTGCAAAAAGGGATAGTTTCACTTCTTCCTTTCCAATTTGTATCCCTTTTATGTCTTTTTCCTGTCTTATTACATTTGCTAGGACTTCAAGGACTAGCAAATGCAATCACACAGGAAAAGAAGAGCAGAGAGTGCAGAACACACTGCCACATGGCACAGACAAGCAAGTCAAGAAGTGCCCATCTGTGCAATTGTGGCGCTCAATCTAGGTGGGTAATCAACAGCTGGCTAATTGGCTTTGAGATCTGCTCAGAGGCAGGAAACCCCTGACTGTTACAGGGACCCAGGGCAACCCTGAATGGGGACCAAGAACCCCATCTCCGTGGGGAAGTCCTCACTAACCATAGGTTCTCAGAAAGGATACACCCTCCAAACACTCACCAACCTAGCAATATTTGTCTCAACTGACCAATAATAATCTCACTCTCCACTGGAGACTCTGTATTTTTCAGAAAGCAACGAGAAGTAGGAGAATGAACACCCGAACTCCACCAAAGGGACCTGATCTGAGGAGGGAGGGTGGCGGGGGAGGGAGTAGGGGGAGGAGGGAGGGAGGGGAGACACCCAAACAGGAGACGATCCATGTAGAGCCCAAACATAACCTCTAAGGAAGTGGGATGATGAGCAAAAGGTTTATTCCCACAGCAAGGCAGATAACCTAAGGAAGGTCAATGGAGAGAGGTACCAAAGGTGCCCAAAATTGTCCAAAACACAAATTTAGAGACTCTTACAAACCTAATAACTATACAAAATTTAAATTCACCCACGATGACGCAGGGAAATTTGCAAAATAGGGGGCGGAAAAATGTAAGTCATGGGGGGGGGAGAATAACTAATGCATAAAAGGGAATGTCATTATGAACTCAATGGCTATATCTAATAACCTATGATACTGAGCATATTCTTGTGTTAATATATATATATGTATAATTTTAAGCCAATAAAAATAATAAAAAGATAAGCAGACTAAATGACAAAAAAACAAAAAGAATTAGGTTTCATTATGTTATATTTCAAAGAAATTTTGTTTTTGTTTACATGTCATGCCCTGAAGCATAGTTAATAAAGAAGAGACATAAGATTGACTTGTTTAGATATAAATGTCAACAGTCTTATCATAACATAAATTTCAACTCTTTTGAAAATGATTTATAACATTTTTTTTTTGCTCCCTGGGGCATAACTTCGGTCATTAATAAGAGGGGTATCGTGTAGGGAAGGGTGACTCTAGCTGGGAGGAACATGGCTTCAGAAGACTCTGGGATACAGTGTGTTGCCACTGAGGGCACTCCCCTGGGCCTGGCAGAAAGAAGGTCCTAAATTCTTTAACATCATTGAAGTGAGTTCATTTCTTCATATGTGGGAGAGAGAGAGTCCATCTCGGACACACCGTAGCCGAGAGCCCTCATCTTCTCAAGCAGCTTCTTCTTGTGACAATATGTGACAGCCCCTCCCCCTTGCGAGCTCAGAAAATCAGCCTCATTGATTTTTTTTTTCAGAGCTCTTGCCAGATTTGTTGATTTATTGCCTGTTTTGTCTAACACAGTATGAGCTCAATGAAGGCAGGTCTCTAGATTTTAAGATTGAAAATTCCCCAGAAAGGTTTATGAATTGATCATGAAATTCCATTTATGTTATTCACACAGTTCATGCCTTTATAAGTGACTCAAATGAAATACCAAGACTCCACTTCACTTACCTCCCTTTTCCTCCCATTCTCCATTTGGCTCCCTGAAAAGCAGACACCATGATCTTGGCTGTTAAGAAGGACTCCACACCCAGGGATGCATCCATATATTGAGTGACATTCACTGTCCACTGAGAACTTGAATCACCTGGGAGAAAAATCTCCAGGGATGTGTGTGTCAGGCTTCTCTTCTTGATTATAATCTGCTGAACAGTGTCTCTGGGCCCATCTCCAGACACAGAGGACTTCAAATGCCTTCTCCTCTGACAATAGCCTTTTCCATGTCATTCACAATGCTTCTGCTCTCTGGGGAAATCCCAGCTGATATGCCTGGTGAGGGGGAGGGGCTGCCCCTACTGCCAGTCTCTGATGTTGCAAAGCGGCTACAATGCCAACAGTTCTGCTTTACATAGAAGAGACAATATGCATCAGTGAACCTTCCTTCAACTGGTAAATGCTGAACATCCAAATTAACCATTGCATGGGTATTATTTTCTTCATTCAATTTAAGTTCCCTGATTATGGGCTGGAAGCCAGGTACCATCAGGGGCACATCTCTCAAATCCAAGGAATCTCATTTACTCATCTTCCTTTGGGTGGTTCTTCAAAGAGGTGCACCTCTCTCTCTCTCTCTCTCTCTCTCTCTCTCTCTCTCTCTCTCTCTCTCTCTCTCTGTGTGTGTGTGTGTGTGTGTGTGTGTGTGTCTGTGTGTACAGGTGCATACATGTATAGCAGGCACTGTGCATGTGTGCTCATGTGTATAGGGCAGAAGATGACATCAGGTGTCATTGCTGAGAAGTGCTATCCACCTTTATTGAGACAGGTGCTCAATTGAGACATTACTGCTATAGAACCTGCCATGTAGACTAGAATGGCTGACCAGTGATCCACCTGTCTCTGCCTTACCAGTGCTGGGGTTACAAGTCCACATCACTGTACTTGGTCTCTGAGGACTAAATTCAGGTCCACATGCTTGCAAGGCAAGCACTTTACTGCCTGAGCCATCTTCCCAGTCCCTAAAGGTGTCCACATTTTAACCCCTTGAGCCTGTGACTGTGGTAAATGGGGCTTTGCGCAAGCGTTATGATATGTAATATCTTGAGTTAGGGAGATTATCCTGGACATTATCTGGCTTAAGCAAGCGGTTCAAAACTATCACATGCATTTCTAAAAGCAGGGTATCATCCCCCACAGTGATCACAGGAAAATATGACTATGGAAAATCACAGGCAATGCAGCATGCCTAACCTCAGGGGCAGCAGGAAGGGGTCACAAGCCAAAGAACTCAGGCAGTTTGTAGTAACTAGAAAAAGAAAAGACACAGACTGTCTCCAAGAACCTCCATGAGATAATTTAGAGCTAAAATATCTCCTAACCTAAAGGCTCGTGTCTCAAAGACTTGGTCATCAGCCTGTGGTATTGTTGGGGGTCCAGTGAAGGGTGACTCAGGGCATCCTTCACAGGGGTACTGGGTCACCATCCCCTTCCCCTCTATCTTTTTGTTTCCTGGGCACCCATGCAGTGAGCATTTCCCCTCTCATCATTGGCCCAAAGCAGTGGAGCCAAGGGGGTGGCCAGGCATGGAAACCGCTGAGACATTAAGCCAGGAATTCCCATCTAGTGGTAAAAATCTCTCTCTCTTTTTTCTTTTTTTATATTTAAATTTTTTATTGTCCATAATGAGTTACATTATTTATTGGGCCAACAATGAGTTGTTATCCCCAATTCCCCAATGCCCCCCCTCCCCATCCCCAATCAGCTGGATCTCCTCCTCCACGGGCTGTCTGGATCAGTCCTTGTGGCAGGGGACTATGGATAGCCTAGTATTCAGCCTGGTTCTCCCAGCCCAAGTCTGTTGTTACTGAGGGGTGCCATGCCTCTGGATCGTCAGGTTCACAACGGCCTTAGCAGAACCTTGATTACAGTCCCGTGGGCCTGGGCTCAGGCCTTTCTAGAACTGCAAGGTAAACATATGGGTTGTCTTAAGTGGCTACAGCTGTGTGAATTGGTTATGACTCAGTAAGGAACCAGGATGTGCTTCTTTGAGTCACTACCAGTCATGGCAAGGGATGCTTCCTTCCAGGTAATCTTGTCTTAGAACTTTCCAGGGCTTATCTTCTAAATGTAATATGCTCACACACAGTACAGTGCTCACGCCCTTCAACAATGTGATGAATTAGAATTGAAATAAAATAACACATCTTCTCATGCCACAGCCTTATGTAACCAGGTTCAGTGAGAAGCAGCCCAGACCTCTGCTGATGAAGGACCACATGCTATGGAGGGGGGAGAACCCCAGTGGATGAGACTGAAAAATAAGAAAGAAAGTTGGGGAGGACAGCTTTTATATTTAGTTAGTTCAAGACTTTGAACTTGAACATACAATGGCAAGAAATATTGATTTTTTTTTTAACTTTAATTCCTTTGAACTTTAATGTCTTTGGACTTAAACATGAAAGGGGAGTTAAACTTTGATTTTTAATTTTTCTTTGGGAATTTGATATTTGGGTTTTTTGTTGTTGTTAATATTCAGGACATCTCTGCAATGCTGACATTTCATTACTGGAATGTCTCTATTCATCTTATCTTTGCGATGTTGCTTAATATTACTGCATAATTGCTAATATGCTATGTTAGACAACATGACAACATATAGGGTGAGAAATTAATTTGGGATTTAATTTAAAAGCCATGGGACAGAGTGACCTGGATTTTGATTTAAATAATTTGCTCTCCTGGTCATTTCTGTGACTTTTGGTTTGAGATACATACTGTCTTCACCAAAGTCAAAGTACCTCCCATAAAAGTCTCACAAAAAGAAAAAGCCCATCTGGACTGACTCCTTCGCTCCTTCTCTGTGAAGAGCAGTGAGCCTCTGGGTGGTCACTGGAAACTGAGTGAGAAGAAAACAGACTTGGAGATGGAAGTGGCCCTGTAGAGAATGCTGGTCTGACATGTATAAGACCCTGAGCTTGATCCACAGCAACTCCACAAATGAAATTCAACAAAAAACAAAACAAAACAACAACAACAACAAAAAAAAAAACAGCCAGGAAGATATTGGCTGGAAAGAACTTCTGTGTTCCAGTGACCTTTACTGCACAACTTGCTTAATTAATTTCCCACTCAGACATCTCTGGAATTAGCGAGCACGCTTGGATGTCGGGCCTAAACTAATGCCTCCAACCAGGTTTCCAACAGAAAAAGAGATAACATTCAGTAATATTTATAGTTTGCTTTATCTATTAAACTGTTTCAAACTCAAGCAGGGCAGATGATGCTATTTATTAGAAATCTAATGGGATAAGGAAGAAGGGGGATATATTTCAACAGATGGAGGTGTATGCAGCAAGGGAGCTAGGCTGGTCTCAGGTATGCAGAGAGAGGGCCCATCCAGTGAGGTGGCTGACTGATGGACCCTCAGAAAGAATCTGACTCAGACAAGATGTGGGAATGAGAAGAGACACGAGAAGCTATAACGGTTTTGCAAAGAAGCAGTGGCCCTTTGCTTCTCCAGAGCCATGTAAGTGCAAAGAATGCTTGTAGTTTTCAAGTGATGGCCCCTTCCTCAATGTCAGACAAATTAACAGAACTAAACAACTCAGATGAACTTCCCAGTAACAAATAGCATTGGGGAGGGCTCAAAAGCTATCCTGATACCTGAGCACTGGATAAAAGCCCTTAACCAAGACACTTAAAGGATTCTCCACCCCAAACTGCATCCAGAGATAAAGCTCTATTCACTCTAGTTAAAGCACTTCAGTAGTGTACACAGAGCTCAAAAACAAAAACAAAAACAACAAACCCCACCATATCCACACTTTAGTTGTATGTAGTCATCTCAGAGAAATTAATAAATAGTATATATTCACAAAAATAGAAGCTAGAAAAATTATAGAAAAGAGTACTTGAAATAAAAAAAATGATGATAGCCTACTACCTGGACCCCTGCTTCCAACATAATTCTCATAGATATTTGGGGGGGAAATAAATTTCACTATAAATTTTAAGTTTTGGGAATTGCTCAGAGGTTAGTATAGGTGCTGCCAAAGACAGCGCCTTGCTCAGAGCTTATGTGATATAAAGAGCAAAGGGCATCAACTTATATAAGAAAAAAGGAAAATACAATCCCAGAGGCTCAAATCTGAGTAATCACAAAGAGGACAGAGAAAAGCGAGCCAGGGACTTTAATTTTTTTTTAAACAAAGATAATTTTTCTGGCAAGAAAGAAAGTCAAGATTTCTTAAGTTAGAAGTAGTCAATGCCTTTTTTCTGAGGCATATAACTCTAAAATGTATCACCACATCTCATCAGAAAATCACATAATATAAAATATCTATGATATAAATGATACAATCAAATTTAGAAAACATTATTGAGAGAAATAATTTTCTATCACAGATTTCACACACAATATTTGTATTAAGGGGATAGGTTACAGCCCAGTCCCATTGTTGTTGCTCTTGTAATTCCTCACTGTTGACAGAGGAAGAAGGGATCTGTGTGTGTATGTACATGTGATGCTGGCTGTCTGTTTCTACTATGCTTTTTCTGCCATAATTGACATTTCTCCCTTGAAATTATAACCCAAAAGAAGCCATTTCCTTCTACTTGCTACTTTTGGTTGGGTGTTTTGTTCCAGCAATGAAAAAGTAGCTGATACAGAAAAACGATACCAGGAGTAGGGTCATTGTTGTGGTAAACCTAACCATGAGATTTCTAGCTTTTGGGAATTTGTTTGCAGGAGGAACTTGGAGTGAATGGGGAATTTGGACTATAGAGGACTTGTAATGCTGTAAACTGAGATCAATGACCATTCTAGTGGGAATTTGGAAGACTCTAAAGCCAAGAGAAATATGGACTATGGAAGACTCAACTGATGAGGTTTCAGAAAGGCCCAAGGGGCAGCTGGAGAGATGGCTCATTGGTTAAGGCACTTAACTCCAGTGCCTAAGGACCTGGGTTCAACTCCCAGTACCTACATAAGGCAGATGCACAAGATAGCACATGTGTGTTTGCAGTGGCTGGATGCCATTCTCTCTCTCTCTCTCTCTCTCTCTCTCTCTCTCTCTCTCTCTCTCTGTATGTATGTATGTCTCTGCTTGTAAATAAATAAATAAAATATTAAAAAAAGAAAGGCCCAAGGTGTTTATTGAAAACCAGAGAGGCAGTTCAAATGACACTCTGGCAAAGTATCTGGCCTGGCTGTGTTCTGCCTGTGTCCTGCAAACTTTAGCAAAATAAATTTTAAAAATAATAGACTAATGTATTTGTGGGAGGAAGCTGCAAGGTTAAATAAAGCATTGTGTATGTGGTTTGGTTTCTGTTTGCTGCTTGACTTCAGATCTATGGTGGAAGCGAGTGTGTGTGTGTGTGTGAGAAAGAGAGAGAGAGAGAGAGAGAGAGAGAGAGAGAGAGAGAGAGAGAGAGAGAGAGAGAGAGAGAGAGAACTAGAAAGGGAGCCATGGGATGGGAGGAAGAGATGTTAAGAGTGGGGAGAGGGAAGAAATAAAAAGAGGGCAGTGAAATACATGTAAATATGAAAGGAGAACTATTTGTATAAAGGAAGGGAATCAGCAAGAGAGAGGTGGGGTAATGGGGGGAGGGAAAGAAGGAGGAATATAAACAAAGTACAAAGAAGCTTATATACGAAAATGCCATAAGGAAACCCATTAAAAACCTAGTGAAAAGCCCAAGCTGTGAGGGTGTGATGGGAAACAGATTCTACAGTGGTGTAACCACTTGTGGGTTTTATGTGTTCTGGAAAATAATTCTCCACTCATGCTCATGCAGGCAACCCTAATTAAACTCAGCGAGTCTCTCTCTCTCTCTCTCTCTCTCTCTCTCTCTCTCTCTCTCTCTCTCTCTCTCTCTCCCTCCCTCCCTCCCTCCCCAACTCACATATACACATGCACACACAACATTAGTGGAAGGGGGTGGGGGTCTCGAGAGAAGGCAATGGAAAGAGATTATGATCAACATAATTATGTATGTATAAAATTGTCAATATAAAAGAAAAATAGACAAAAAATAAGCCACAGGTAAGGTTGAGTAGGAGAGTAGGATACAAATTCTCTTAACTAAAAGAAAGGAGCTATTTCTATGCTTAAAATGCTCCTTCCTTAACTAAAAGGAAGGAGCATTTTAAGCATATAAACAGTAAGACCAACTTGGAGGAAGTAAATTTCTCAAAAACACTTTCTTTAAAGAGAATAAAATTTATTTATCAGGTCTTATGCGCTCATGAAAACTATTTTATTATGATTTGCACAGCATTCTGCAATCTCTAGTTGAGCATTCAAAATTTAGGTTGATTATTTCCATAGTTAGAGAGAAAATAATTATAATAGCCTAACCCAAAGAACATGCACCATTTCTAATCAGCTTATTTTCCTAAGAGAATTTCGAGTCAAGGCTAGCTCAGAAGAGCTCCAACTGGATTTAAATAAAATTCTGATCATCATCTCACAATAATTGTTGCATAGGAAGAAAATTATTTATTGTGAGTCCTGCCAGGCGGTGGGCAAGTGCTGCTGTGAGTAGATATCACAATGCAAACAGGCAGCTGTTGCTTTTTTTTTTCAGTTGTGTATGGTTATGGATTGAATGTAAATTCATGTAAATACCTCAAATTAACTTTTTATTATTGCTCAAACAGTTTGCCAAGAACCATTCACTAAATTATTTACAGATCTGCAAGATCAATTCTTTATTTTATTCATCTATTATTTACATTTTCTCCATATCTTTTTTAATTGACCTGTAGTCATTGTACATAGTAATTGGTTTCAGGGACATTTTCTTCCTTTTTCTTTGTTCATTTCTTTCTTCATTTCTTTCTTCTTCCTTTCCTTTCTTTTCTTTCTTCCTTTACTTCCTCCCTCCCTTCCTACTTTTCTTCTTTCTTCCCTTCCTTCCTTGTTTCTTTCTTCCCTTTCTTTTTTATTTTTAAATGTTTTTATTGGCTTAAAATTATACATATTAACACAACAATATGGCCAGTATCATAGGTTCTTAGATAAAGCCATTGAATCCATGATGACATTCCCTTTAATGCATTAGTTATTCTCACCCCCACTCATGACTCTTACATTCTTTCTGCCCCCTCTTCCACAAATTTCCCTGAGTCACAGTGGGTGAATTAAAATTTTCCATAGTTATTAGGTTTGTAAAAGTCTCTAAATTTGTGTTTTGGACTATTTTGTGCACCCTTTTTCTTCCCTTTCTTTTTTTCTGTGACAGAATCTCATGTCATGCAGACGCCTCAAACTCACTATGTAGCCAAGAATGACCTGGCCTTTCTGAGCCTCCTGCTGTGACCCTCTGAGTGCTGGATCCCAAGCTTGTGACACTATAATTGGTTTTAAGTGGTGTCGGGGAGTCATTTAGGGTTTTGAGTACTCAAGGCAAGCACTTGACTAAGATTCATCCCAGACCACCACAAAGGCATTTCCAGATAAGTAGATAATGTTGACCGTGTTCCCTCCATGTCCCTTCCCTCCTCTTTTTATTCCCCTCCCCTCAGTCCCCTCTGCCCATCTTCGTGTCATACTATTTGTATGATTTTATGTCTGTGTAAAACCTAGGATTCACTACTGAGAGAAGACAAGTGATATCTGTCTTTCAGACTCTGACCTAATTCACTTAGTATGATACCTTCCAGGTGTGTTCATTTTGCTACAAATTACATAATTTTGTTCTCTGATTGAATAAAATTCCTTTGTAAATATGCCACATTTTCTCACCCATTCATTCCTCTGCATATGAACACCTACGCTGATTCCAAGACAGTTCTCCAAAATCTTGTTTAGATAAGATATTTTGGTTTAAAAATCATTCAATTCATTGCCGTTTATTTTATACTTGTTTCCAACACATCCTGGTATTCAAATATATAGGGAATAATTCAAAGGAGTCCCTTACTCTCTGTCTCGGTAATTTTTTTCCCAATGAATATTTATTCTCATGCATGAGCTAAGAGGCAGACAAGAGAGTTCAACAGAAATAATTGCCCTGACCTAGTGGGATTCTTATAATTCACCGAGTCGTTATTCCTTACTGAATTCTGGACTAGGAATGCTGAGAACTGACATGGTTATTCCACTTAAGTCACAGTTTTATTGAATCCAGGCATGGAAACCCGACCTCATTCCCAAAAGAGGTTGTATGGTTCCTTGTGGCAGGAAACATGAAGCCAGGTCTGCTTCCCTTACTTGTTCTTAAGCCCTCCAGAGCCATTGCCTCCTGCTGCTTGGTTAGTAAGTTTATAAAACGTGGACACATCTGTGACGGATGCCTCTGTAGAGCAGCCAGGGTTTAGAGCAGGGCCTAACCATGGCAGTGAGCTCTGGACATGGCTAGCAGAGCGCCTGCAAACTCCAAAGTGTGGGAGAGATGAATGGAGTGCCTGAACTCACACAGAATGCCTCACTGCGCTACACCAGAGTCCATCGGACATGGGCAGAGAGAAGAGTCTTGGAGGAACAAGGTCGGGAAGAGAATAGAAGAGAAATTGAAGATCTAATGGCCTTGAGGTCAAATTGCCTGAGCTGAACTAAAGTACTGAAGTCCCAGAGCTCTGCAGGAGACAACTGTATCCAAGCTTCAAAACTTGCTTTGGCAGATGACCACAGGCTAGAGCTGAAGACAAAAATGCTCTTGAAGGCTTTCTGAGACTCAAGTGCTTTGCCTTGCTTTCCTTGAGCTGCCGGCCGAGGGAAGAGCTCCAGCTGGGTTTGACCATTGATATGATACCCAAACTCACCAGCTAAGCACAGTGCATTTCTGGCACCTGCAGGGTTCAACCAGTGGGGAAACTTGAAAGACTTTGTTACTATGGAGTGGCTCCCAGCCGCCATGCCTTCTGCAAAGGATGTGCTCTCTTACCATTGCCTTCTCAGACTCGCTGCTGTTCATACCAACGGAAGAGGCAACTCCAGACACTGACAGCAAGGGAAGATGCTACCTCTGGAAAGTGGAGAATATCTAATGCAGTGCCAGCTTAGCTCGCCCTTTGTGACTGTGGAAGACAGCTCTTCTCTATGGTCAGGACAGGGAGAAATCGTGGACCACAGCAGAGAATGATGAAAAACCACAGAAGCAACAACTGCTTTATTCCTCTCAAAAGAAGCAGAGTGAGAGGTGATGGTCCACCTCTGTAACCCATTACTACCATGCTTCCTACTGCTCCTTGTCACCAGGAGAGGATCCCAAGCACCTAGGCACCTTCTCATGAGGAAGGATGCTTTCCTTTGATGTTTCCAAGTGGGGCTCACACACCAAATCCTTTGCAATTGCTCCTGGGAAAGATAGGTGGTCCGCAGGTCTGTGGAGAGCAGCTCTGGGGGGATTAGAGCTGCTATTTCCCTTAGAGCCCCCTCAAATGTCAGCAGCAGGGAACATGCCATATGTGATTGGATTTCCTTCCTGAAAACCCTCTGTTATCCCAATCCCAAACGTTTTGTCCGAGCTGAGTTTCTTTGGCAAAGGGATGAACAAGCACAGGGTGCGCTCCTAGGCAATGGCTAGGAGTCGGAGCAAATACAAAGTTTACAAAATCCAGCTCTATTCCAAAAATGAAGTGGATACACACGGCATATGCAGGAGGAGTTCTGCTGGCCTCTACGCGCCCAGAAGCAAGGTCTTTATACACACAAGTATCTTGCTTCCATCCCAGACATTTCCAACTCACATATATCCATGAAAACAAAAACGGGTGTCATTACCATAATGATAGGGAATGTCTTCAAGGGTGTAACCATCTCAAAATGATCCTTGGCATCACAATATTTAGACAAAGATCATCTTATCTTTTATTTTATCAAAATGTTAGTTTGGAGTGAATCTTCACTTTAATGACTATGAAACCCTTTACAGTTATTCTTTTCCCATAAGGACAATTCTGAACAGAAAACAAAAGAAGGAAGGCAAGAAAGAAGGAAGGAAGGCAAAGAAGGCAGACACAGAAGAGAATAAAAGAAGTAGGAAAGAAAAGAAAATGGAATGACCTCTGGGTTTAGTTCTCAGTTCAAAGCAAGAAAGAGATGCAGTGATAGTCAAGCGTAAGAAAATGCCCTGAGCTGGGAGTTCTGACCCAGAATTTCATAAATATTTGTCATTCTCCAGCTTCAGTGATATATTTCTTTAAATAAACAAAATTTTCACATACATCATCAACATAGATACAAGAGAGATTTGGACTTGAGACAGAAGGTCAGTGGGAGAGTAACTCATTAAAGGACTTTTATAGAGTCACATTTACAGCTCATTTGTCACAGACTTGCTAGGAGGGATACTTGACTGAACCAGAAACCAAACACCACCTGGAACAGGAGTGAGGAAACTGAAGAGCAGGCCTCAGAGCCACTGGGATCCCTCACTGGGGACAAGTCTGTCATCAGCACTCCACTCGGCAAACATCACACTTAAACAGCGAGCGGTGATATCTAATGGCTAACCAATTCTCTTCCACTGTTTCCAAGGAGGGTATTGCTGAATGGTTCCAGTGTTCTCATTCATTAAACCCTCATTATGCTATAAGGTTCAAGTTTTATCTCCGTTGTAGGAAAACCCAAAGTTCCATGAACATGGAAAGTGATGATTTCATATTAATTTTCAAAACTTCCTTTTGTTTTTCTCAGATATTTTAAATTAATTATTAACTTTACTTTATGAACATAGTGCATATCATTCATACTGCCATCAGGTTATAATCTGTTTCCTCTTCCCCACCCCCACTCACTCTGGGGCCATGAATGCACCAGTCAGTTTTAATATACAGTAATATAAATTTAGTACTTAGAGCAGGCACACATATTATATTCAATAAACTGATAAGTGCAACAGGTTGTCCATATATATAAACCAGAACAAATACCCTTTACCAATATGAATGCTTTTTCCATTGATCAATTGATTTTAATGCCATTGCAATACTGGCCTGGGCATATCCATCCATTCACGAGGGTTGAAATATGATCACAGAATCTTAGTGAGAGCTATACTTACTGGATTTTAATGATTTCATATGTTCAACCCTCCTGTGTTACCTCCAATGTACTATTTTACTCATGTATTTCTTCCTTTCAAAATGCAAATTCAGAAACTCTACCTTGCTAGCACTCCTAGGGGCCATCATGGGTCATAATATTTGGTGCATACACTTGCTACCAGGCTGGGTAATAGAGCATGCGCCTTCAGACAACAGGCAACCATTTAGCAATGAGTCTGACCTGTGACCAGCTCCCTGATCTCCAGGTCGGTGGTCTTGCGGAGCAGCCTCACCAGCGCGGGGATACCTCCACAGTTTTTCAGGGCAATCTTGTTATCGTCATTGGCCTTCCCATACACCAGGTTCCTCAGGGCGCCACAGGCGCTACGGTGGACTTCAGTCATCCGGTGGTCCAGCAGGTCCACCAGGAGCTGTATGCCGCCTTGTCTCCTTATCTGAAAAAAAGGAAGGAAAGAGAAAGGACACAGCTTTAGTCTTGCCAAGCAAGCTTTGTCGGAGCTCAAACGTGGCTTTTCTGTGTCAAATCTGCTGCAAAGAATTTTGCTGAACTGAAATGAGGGCTTAAAAAGGGACATTAAAGCAATTAAATGTTTTTCTTGGGTTTCATTGCCTGTTCTTGCTTTAATATGCTACCATTGAAAAATGCATATGTATCTTTCAAGCTATAGAACTTTGCAGAGATGATTTTAACTTCATGACCAGTGAACTCTTTAAACAATACACAACACATGCTTGTGGCCCAAAGCTGTTGGAGGTAGAGAATGCAATAGAACAGCCCCCATTCCCGAGATTTATTACATTTAACCAAACCTTCAAGGGCAGCTGGATGTGTGGATAAAAGGCTGAAGTTATTGTACTTTCTACGTAAACACTGCCAACACTTCAAAGGCATCAGAAGTAACCGAGAGAGGTCCAAAGAGGTGACAGAGAGCTTTCTCTTAGAAGATCTAGAAGCACAACATGTCACCGACAGCAAGAGGCACATGTTGGACAAGGCGTGTTAGACTTAGGACATTTTTCTCTTGTTTTCTTTTGATGTGTGTGTAAGTTTGTTGATGCCATGTACGTGTTCATGTGTGTGCCTCCGTGCTCATGTGAAGGCTGGAGGATTACTTTTGGGTGCTGGTCCCTGCCTTCCATCTGAGGGATGGGCTCTCATTCTTGTCATCCACTTCAACAAGCACTAGGGCTCTCCCTTCTTGCCACAGCACGCTCCGTCTGGACTGTTTATGTGGGACCTGAACTTGGGCGCTGAGGCTGGAGCAGCAGGTGCCCAACCCACTGAGCCATGTCCCAACCCTACACTTCGGTTTTCGATTAGAAGCAAAACAATGAAAACCACATTTTATTTTAGGGCTCTTTTTGATGGAAGAAAACATTTTTTTTCATCCTGTTCCAGATGTATGTTCTCCTTGCTGCCCTTGGGTGCGGGGAACAATTTTGAATCTTAAACTGAAGTCCAGTGGCTAGCTAACACAAAGACTGTTTCATGGAATTGTCTGAATGCTTCTGAATTTATGTGGGAAAGTAACTCATTTCATTCAAGAAGGACTTTCTTGAAGTTTTGGTGTTCCCAGAGTTTGAAGGGCTGCTACATTTTCTACTTAGTTTTCTTATTACAGAAATCTGTTTCATCCCATGGAAGTGCCAGGAGCGATGGTGAGGGGGCCTTACTCTCAGGGATGCCCACATTGCTGACAACTGTAACCTGATCATTCTCCCTTCCCAGTATGTTCACATGGTTAGCCTGGGGGCAATGGCGAACAGTCTAAGTTCACCTATAGCTGCTGAATGAATCAGGAGGGATAAGCAGCATATTACTTGCTGCATTAAGGACCCTTAGATTTTCTGTAAAGCTTTCAACACTGAGTGATGTGCTTCTGCAGAGATGGCAGGGGGCTTTTGTGAAGAGCCATGGATGTCTGCCTGCTTACAAATCAAAGAGCCATGCCTCTCACACACAGGGAAGACCATTGATGATGCATTGAAAGCATACAGAAATCATTTTTATTCTTTAGCCAAATGAAAGAATTGAAAAAAAAAGAAGCCTTGCAGAACTCATGGAGTTTCAGTTCTTCAATTTGGCCATCATGAATGCAGTGCTTTGTTCATCTGACCTCCCAGGAGTAAAACCAGAAAAGACAGAGAGGACCAGGGCATATCAGTGCTGAGTAGGGGAGAGGGGAGTCACTTTCCACTTTGTCTGAATAACCTGCTGGTAGTCAGGGACCTAAGGAAAGTAGACATAACTGTCTAGGTTAGGATTGTTCCCAGGGTTTGCATTGCAGGCACTCAAGAGAGGAGGAATCTGAATGGCCTTATGTGTCACACAATCTGTACACATCCGAGTTATAGCCACAGCCACTAGATTATTACACTTCAGAAGGAATATTTTGTATTAATGAAAAGGTTAAAAACTGTGTCATTTTCTCTCTGTGCATATTTTCATGTGTGCTGCACTTTAAAATTCTCTGCGTCTAATTTTTAAATAACGATGAAGCCAATAGTAATGAAGTAATAAGTCAATTCTTATAGTGCACCTATCAACTAATCAAAAGCAAGGATAAGTAAATTTATTTATTTAGTCCATGTCTATGTACTCTATGTTGGATATTTTAATTAACATTCTTAATGTATGTCTCGCTTATATGGCACAATACATTAATATGCTAATATATTATCTCAACACATTATAAGGAAAAATAAATTCAAAAATATAACATAAATAATATCTAATACTGCAATAAGAATTCAGTTTTCAGTTTGACCCTAACTAATGTCATATACCCAAACTCATAGGGATATTTTCATCTCCTTAAAGAAACACAAATCAGATGACAACTATTTTCTCTTGCTGTTACTTGGAGTCACCAGATGATCTAAATGAAGAACTTGTTTTCTTGAGATGAGAAATCCACTTTACTTTTCTGAAACCGAGCCTTAGTCAGAGTTCCTGTTCACATTCATGACCTCAGAGGGCCAGGTCTCTTCTTTTGGTCCTCTTCCACCAGAACCAGAAGGGACACCCTGACCTGGACACTCCACCCTTCTTCCCATAGCCACTGCTTTCTGCCTGGACCCTGACTCCCTCTAACCTCTTGTATCTAAGCCTTCTTGTACATCCCTTGAAATCCTTGAGCCTCCAAACACAACTCTGTCAAACAATAACAAAGTCCAAGTCTCTTTAAGAAACTCTCAGCACTTCTTTTGAAATGACACCTTTATTTCCTCTCCCATTCAATGATGAATGTCTCAGTTACCTTCTCGTTGCTGAGATAAAGCACCTGACCTGAAGTGGCTAATGGGAGGAAATTTCACTTTCATTTTTCATGTTGGCCGATATTGTCAAGGGAGGCTGGAGGTATGGCTCAGTCGTTAAGATGCTTGCCTGAAAGTGTCAAGGGGAAGCTCAGGCAGCGGCTGGACATCACCTCTGCCATAGCAGGAGAGGGAGCCAACTAACACTGGCAAGCCGGAGGCTAATAAACCTTAATGTCCACCCCAGCGACACGCCTTCTCCAACAAAGATCCACCTCCCAAACTGCCACCAGCTGGGGACCAAGAATTCAGAACACTTGGGTTCGTGGCAACATCTGATTCAAACCATCACAGTGAACAATCAATTTCCAATGCATTTCCTATTGATCTCTCCACATCCAGCAGGCTGGGCCCAGGCACTCATCCACACCCCCTCATCACAGGTCCGTTAAGCTCGGCATTTCTTCCTTAATGTCATGCAGAATTCTGTAAAAGGCAAATCTTAAGAGACTCTAAATTTAATAAAATTAAAAGTCAATTATTGCTAGCTAATATATAATATTCATACACAATAAAACATCAAAAAGTTGTAATGGCATCACACATAGCATCTTCAGATTGACTTCTTTCTCATAGTTACTATGTATTGAAGGATATTTTCTTTCTTTTCATGTCTTGGTACTTCTTCCTCACAATGAATCATATTCCCTTGTTTAAAATTTGTAACTTATTTATTCATTTATTATTTGTGAGAGAGACAGAAAAAGAGAGAGAGAAAGAGGAGGTTCCAAAATGTGTACACCAGGGCCTCCAGCCACTGCAAATGAATTCCAGATGCATGTGCCATTTTGTGGATTTGGCTTATGTGGGTACTGGGGAATCAAACCCAGGTCCTTAGGCTTTGCAGGCAAGTGCCTTAACCGCTAAACCATCTCTTCAGCCCTCTATTCCCTTTTCTGGGTATCCTGCAGTGTATTTATCTGATCATCTATTAGAAGGTGGCCAGCTACTAACTTGTTTTGCTTCCAAGATTGAGAAATGAGGTAAGAAGTTGCCAAAGACATTTTGCATGGACCTAAGCTTTCATTTTGTCTGGATATATATATATATATATATATATATATATATATATATATATATATATATATATATATATATATATATATATATATATATATATATATATATATATACCAGAGTTTGGCTGATGGATCTTCCAGTGATGCTGTTTTTTAAAATAAAACAAGGGAGTGATCCTGGCCTTTTTAACCAGGGTTTGGGGATTGAACTCAGATCCTTATGCTTGCAAGGCAAGCACATTACCAACTGAGCTACCTCCTAACCCCTTGAGTTACAATGCTTTTAAATCATTTATCACAGAGGAAGCATAGCATAGAGATTGGGGCTCTACCTAATTCAAGCCATAGCTCTTCTCTGTCCCTTCCATCAAGTTGCTTATAAAACATGAGCAAAATGTAAGCATGAGGGATTCTACTCAGGACTAAATGAGATTTCAAATGTGAATTATTTAATAAGATACCCAATGTGTATTTCCTGTTGTGGAACTACCCACTGTATTAGCATGTTAACGGTATTCATTCTTAATTAACTTATTACCTGGTCAAAATGTATCAATTAAATAATATGATGATATAACATATGGTAGTCAGTGAAAGGAAAGTTTTTCAGGGCTATAGTTTTGTAAACTCATTTTAATGTGAAAACTGTATTTTATCTAGTAGTTTTTGAATCTTGTCTGACATGTGGCTAATGAAATCAATAAGAGATATATTTGTTCCAGGATAAATCTATGGGTTGTATTAGTCCATTCAAGAAGTAGCTTGATAGTACACTGTATCATTTTGCTAAGTATATTTCCAAGGTTTAAAATGAATTAATTTATGTTTTTAAAAGGATTAGAATATTTGCTTTTCTTGTGGTAAAAATTTAATTGATTAATTGATTCAGATAATTCTGAAGTTCTTGGAAAAAGAAGAAATACTTATCTGAAATATTTATAGTGTTGCTGGGCTAAAGAGAAGGCCATTTTATTTTATTAACAAAATAGCCTCTAATAAGCAAATAAGAAAGCAAAACTAGTAGGAACCAATGACACCTTAAATGACAAGAAGCTCTGCACTTGTGCAAATTTCCCCAGGGGCTTCTCAGGTATCCTGTTGCAATATGTGTAGGAGTTTGGGTTCCTTCATCTGGGTCTTACATTAAATGATTGAGTTTTTGAAGTCTCTGTTTCTGTTTTACCTCAAGGAACTGTTAGTAAGAGCAAATGAGACATGATAGAAAGCCTGTGGAGTGGAAAAACATGTCTCCAAATCCATTAGCATGTCTACTTCACTTCTCTTAGTCTTTTTCTGTAAGGATCTAATCTAAAGTGTCCCATAATTCCTAGAACCATTGCCACCTGGTATCGGTTTCCAAACCAACTCCAACGCCATCAAACTTACCCTCCCTCTTCTAGAATACTTCAGGACATGGCCTTTGCCTTTCCTTCTTGTTATCAGTGACCACAGCCCTGAGGATTTCCAGACATTCCCCTTGTGCAGAGATGTGGTCAGGCACAGTGTATGCAGATTCTCTACTGAACTCTGGCTGACTGAGGGGAGACAAGCTTGGAGATCAAATGTCACTCAAAGTCATCATCCTAGGGCTTGGGCTCTGAAAACCTCCCAAAACATAGTCATCAGTGCTTAGAATGGATACACCCCAAAGACAGTTTCGGCTTCACTCTTTAAATGCACTCAGGGAAAAAAAATCGTTTCTTCTTCTTCTTTTTTTTTTTTAAGAAGATAGAATTTCAACTGATTCTCTAATTTCCTTTTCCAAAGACAACAGCCAGGGAATGCGATCTGGGTACATGATGGTTTCTGTTATCTGGAATAAGATCTGCATTGTCCTTGAAGATACTGAATGGAGTATCACAAAAACAGCTGACTTCAAGTGTCAATGTGCATCTGACATTGCATGATGTTAAAATTCCACCGTCATCAAATGTTGACAAATTGAATCATTCCAGGGCCTTCACTGGCAGCTTCTTTGCAGCAGGGACACTAAGACATTGTGTGAGATTGGGAAGTGGACATTTCCTCCCCACGCCCTGCTCCCAGGCTCATAGCTACCCTCAATTTCTCTCTTTCCGCAACTCCTTCCTGTCTGTCTCTGCAGATGGGCCCACACACTCTTCAGCAGGCACATGCTCTATTTCACAGAAGATGTGATCTGTTGGACATTTCATAACACTTTAGGCAAGGCAGCACACTGTTTAAAATAAGAGACTTCTCTGGGTGATCAGGCTGACACATTCTCTCCCATGTTGAACTCTGGTCCTTACCATCTGTATTAGTTAGGGTTCTCTAGAGGAACAGAACCAACAGAATGAATCGTAGTAAAAAGGGGGGATTTATTGAATTAGCTCACGGCAGTCCCATAACTGCAGTCTGCAAGCCTAAGAGTCATGGAATTGGTAGCCACTCAGTCGAGGAAGGGATGTCTGTTTCTAGCTCCTCTGAGCCCTTTACTGAGAGGGCTGCCTTCCAGTGAACATCAGAGACCCATCCAAGATTATGAAAAAGATCAAGTTGACAACAAAGCCTAACAATCACACCAATACGCACTGTCTACAAAGGTAGACATTGTTTAAAATAAGAGACTTCTCTGGGTTACCAGGCTAACACATCTTCTCGCATGTTGAACTCTGGTCCTTCGGGCTTCTGCTGGACAGTGCTTGTTCTACCCAAACAACAGCACAGAATTCTCTCTTCTGGGGCCCTGATTACATTCTTTATTTGCACCCCAAATCCACAACTAGCTTCTCCCTTGAGTGGTAGTTAGCCATGTTGAGAATACTTGCTTTGCAAATCACAAAGGAGACTCTTCACTGAACTGGAATCATATCAAATGTATCACTGCTGTGACGCTTTCATAAGCGAACACAAAGGACCTTCACTTCAGACCCACACTAAAGCAGGACAGCAGCTACCAGATTTAGCTTTGTTATTTATCTTTGTTATGAATGTGATTGGTCAATGACCAAAAAAATAAAAATAGGGAAGACAACTAGAAAAAAAAAAAACACAACTATCAAAATCAACTGAAAATTCTTTTGGAATCAATAAGGATATTCAGTAAAATACAAAGTTAGTAGGGTTAAAAATAAAGTTTTCTTATCAATCCATACCATCTATTTATCTATCTTATAGTTCACACCCACACACCCACACTCCTCACACACACACACCAGTGGCTGGAAAGACAGCTCAGGAGGTAAAGTGCTGACAAGCGAGCATGGGAATGTGAGTTTTTATCACCAACACGCACATAAAAAGCCAGGCAAGCATGGTAGAACAAGCCTGTAATCCGGGAGCTGGGAGGTAGAGAAAAGAGGATCCTAGAGATCTGCTGAATGGTTGAGTATTGGGTTCAACTAGAGATTCTATCTCAAAAAAAAAAAAAGCTAAGGTATATTTCAGTGGAGGAAGACATCTGATAATCAACCTCTGGCATCTCTATACACACGTGTGTGTGAACATACTTCTGCGTACACACGCACACACACATATACACACATAAACTCATGCACACTTGCCACATGCACCTGCTAAAAAATCAATCAGAATTTAGATAGAAAAATATAATATTTGTGAAAGCAAACAGTGTATAAAATATTTGGGAAATAAACACAAGAATTGAGGACTTTCTTCTGTAGGAATATATTTGTGTAGGTTCTGTAAGTATGAAAGAGTGAGTGTAAATAAACATGAATAGAAGATAACATTCCTGAGTTCTTTCACTACTGTAATGTTTCCCTTGGAGCCCGATAAAGTTTAAAATTGAATTTGAGCCGTGGTGGGGGAGACTATCCAGAGGCATGGCCAGGAGAACCTGGCTGAATACTAGGCTATCCAAGGTCCCCTGTCACAAGGACTGATCCAGATGACCCATGGAGGAGGTTATCCAGTGGAGTGGGGAGGGGAGGGCAGCGGGGAATTGGGGATAACAACTCATTGTTTGCCCACTAAATATTGTAACTCATTATGGACAATAAAAAAAAGTTTTAAAAAATTGAATTTGTTCTACTCCCAAACTCAGTTATGTTTTAAAGTTGCTGGGGACATAATGACATTGAAGGTCATCTAGGAGACATAACAGAAAGGAAAGGACACAGGAAAAGTAAAGAACTATGGAAACATGGCCACATTCTAAAACTCTTGTAAACAGAATAATATAACTGGCCAAAAAAATCATGTACAGGACTAATACAGACAGCCCACAGAGGAGGATATACAACTGAGCAGGGATGGGGAGGGGGGGAATTGGGGAATTCGGGATAACAAAAGCATGGTTTGCCCACTAAATAATGTAACTCATTATGGACAATAAATATATATTAAAAAAAATTACTCCAAGTAAGATGTTCATTAAGCCTACCAAAAATGTACTGAATATAAAATATATGTGACATGGTATATCGTTGAAAATGTCTTTTTGCTTGATAAGTCATTTAAGACCTATTTTATCATTTTCTCTTTAGTTTAGATTTTGAACCATCTTATATGTTCTGAGGAGTTATTCCTTTACATGAAGTAACAACCATCACCTGAGTAACTAAATTCTGGTGGATGAAAGAATGTTTAATAAGCATTGATCCAAAGTTTGAAGATTTCATGGTTTAATCACAAGATAAGTAGGCATAGTAAAGCCCTTTGGAAGAGGGAAAGACTATAAGAGCCTCAGGGTGGGTAGGAACAGTGAGAGCCCTCCACCCTCCCTCACCGCAGAGACTGGCTGACGTCATCTGCTCTCCACAGTGAACACCAATAAGACCCTCAGCAGAACAGGAGTGGGGGAGAGGGAATATGAGTTCAGCCTTTTTAATAAATAAATAAATAAATAAATAATTTTTAAAAATTCTTCTGGTTCTGTTTCCTTGGGCCCAGATGGTGACAGCATATGCTGGCTGTGACTCTCCTTGAGCTCTGGCCCTGGACTCAGAGGGCCACCCTGCAGGGACCCAGAGGGCCACACACTCAGCTTCCTGGAACTCCTCCCAGAAGTCTGCCAGCCTCAAAAACTGGGACCAGCTCTATTGGGAATCCATGTACCAGAACATGTCACCCTTAGTTCTTCCCATGTTTCTCTTCAGCACAGAGAAAATTGTGACCAGAGAAATCTGTCTGCAACATGGCATCCTGAAATATGTGCTTCTGATGGTGCCGCTGCTCAGCTGATTAAATATACTTCTTTGGTGTACATGTGACCTTTGAAAATATATATACTAATATGAGGTACACTGTAATGGTGCATCCTGACCTTAGTTATTATCCTTTAATAAAGGAAGTGATATTATCTACACATCATATGAAAAGCTTCTGCATGAATCCTGGTGCTAGCAGCTCTTCCAGGCACTTTCAAGGAAACAGTACTAAATGTGTATGTGTGTGTGTATATATATATATATATATATATATATATATATATAATATTATATTCCAAAATGCTATGTATAATGTATAACACATGCCTATAAATATATATTGAGCATATATAGGTATAAATGTACATGTAAGAACAAGGAGGTGTCTGTCTTATTTTGTCTTCAAAATGTGATTCGTTCAGTTCTTAAGTTCATTGCAACTTAAATTGGTAGCATTAGTCTTCTTTGTTCTTGTAACCTATCACTTGTGGGGTCAAAAGTCCTTCTTGAAGAAGGTATGCTACCTTTCAATAAACAATATAGCTGTATAGGTTGAGAAAATGGTTATTTTTCTATGTTGAGGATGTTCAAAACATTTAATTTTAGAGTTTGTCAGATTGAATGTCTGCAACCTACATTATGTAAATAAAATGCACTGAGTTTACGCTGTTTTTAGACATTATCTCTTGACATAACATCAATAATTTTAAAAATCTTTATTGTTTCAAATCCCTATTTATTTATTTATTTATTTATTTTTGTTTTGTTTTGTTTTCTCAAGGTATGGTCTCACTGAAGCCCAGTCTGACCTGGAGATCACAATGTAGTTCTCTATGCAGGCTGGCCTCAAAATCACAGGGAACCTCCTACCTCTGCCTCCTGAGTTCTGGGATTAAAGACATTCCCAGTTTATCCCAGAATTTTTTAAAACCAAATTTCCTTTACTTACTTTTAATCGCATATTTAAATGAACATTTTATTTATTGATTGGGTTTATGTTTTGAATACTTCAAGAAATTTCCAGTGAATTCGAAGTGGTGATGTGTGAAATGTCTCTTCCAACTGGAAGGCGGGTAGATACTGAAGATCATAACAGAGTATTGAGGAAGATTTTTGTATAGTATTTCGATTTGTGAGTTTTTAAAAACCACATAATCAGACCATGCCAATCCCTGCTCAGAATCCTCTAATGCTTCTTACCACATCCCACATTCAGGAGACCATTGGCCTAGACCTTTGGCTCTGCCCAGCTTGCCCCTCTTCTCCCCAGCCTTCATCTGGGGTCTTCCTCTCAGACTTAGCTGGGCTCTGATGCGTGCTGCAACTCCCTAACTAACCCACGTTGGGCGCCAGCTCTGGGTCCGTGGGTTAGTTAGGGAGTTGCAACATGCATCAACTCCCTGTTCGTCCACAGAACTGGGTGAGCAGAGGCTTGGAATAGCTGTGAGCTGAACGAGAGATGAGGACTCTTGGGAAAACGTGGCAGTGGGCAGTTCTCATTTTATTGTATAGATAGCAGTTGTTTATATAGAGAAAAGGGTAAGAACATAGGAAGCAAGGAGATTGGTAGGGGCAAGATCTGTGGATATCTCATGAGTTTGATTGGTAGGGGCCAGTATTCTTTGGATACCTATTTGGCATAGGTAAA
>PVHP010021816.1:0-29121 GCA_004024765.1 Zapus hudsonius
TTATAGTTAATTCTTAGAATTTATTTTTTTTTGTTTTTGTTTTTTTATATTTTGTTTATTCATATTCAAGCAGAGAAAGAGAGAGAGAGAGAGAGAGAGAGAGAGAGAGAGAGAGAGAGAGAGAGAACACCAGAGCCACCTCCTTGTGGGTCTGGCTTATATGGGTACTGGGAAATTGAACCCTGGGCCTTAGGCACTGGAGGCAAATGCCTTAACCAATTGAGCCATCTCTCCAGCCCCCCCCCCCCCTTTTTTTTGAGGTAGGGTCTTGCTCTAGTCCAGGCTGACCTGGAATTCACTATGTAGTCTCAGGGTGGCCTCGAACTCACGGCGATCCTCCTACCTCTGCCTCCTGAGTGCTGGGATTAAAGGCGTGCACCACCACGCCCCGCTAAGAATCATTTTTGATTGCCACGTTTATTCTATTTTTGAACCTTAAGGGAATGGAAATCCTCTCTCTTCAAAGTTCTTTTCAACTGTTCCCTTGCTGTGCTTATTGACTGTCGGTCTGCACGGCCTCAGTCAGAAGGACTTGGGCCCCATGAGTGGCCAGGGAATAGGTCTTCCATACACCACCTTTCCCATGGCACTGGGCTCTTCCCTGTCTCTCTTTCCCGGCTCCTACTGGATGAAGTGGCCCGCAGGCATTGGGTGCCTTTATCAGAGGCAGAGGAGACAGCTGTAGCTGAACCCCACAGAAGGGGGGGGCACCGCCCTGAGTTCCGTGTTTTCCGGGAAATCAGGCGGGTGTCCTGGGGACACCAGCTATTGCAGCGCCATAGTCTGTCGGCTGAGGGCACCCAGCACCTGCGGGGAGACCCAAGGCCACATGGCTGATAATGGGGTTCTAATTTGGGGGGAAGAGAAAAGCAGTTTCCATGGTAACCTAAAATGGCAGTAAACCACATGTAGCTCTTTCCCTGCAGGGCACAACCAAGGTGACCAACCAACCCAGGATGGTGACACCCACGTGGACCTAAAGACGACAGTGCCACCTTGCGGGTTTTTCTATACAATACATCTGATTAACCAATTTTATTCCCTAATCTAGGTGAATTTTTCCTATTTAGCAGAAAAATAAAACAAAAATCGGGTATTACAGAGAAACTGAAGCCACCAAACGAGCTCCACGCTTACAGCCTCTGACACACGGAAACAAATTTACAAAGATAACTTCCTTGATGTGCAACATTAATTCCTAATGTGCTTGACTTACATTTTTCCAGGATCCCTGAATCCCAAAGGAAGTTTTTGGTGCAATAGAATACAAAAGACAAAACATTAGAGAGGTGAAGGGGGCTAATAAATGCACTTATTCTTTTTCTACATTTTCTCCTTTTTACAATTGCTTCCTATTTTAAACTGCTTCACAAAAGACCATATATAATTTTGATAGATGGAAATTGTGATAGATGTGTTGTGATGTGCTTAATAAGAAGGAATTTCAGTGGAACTTTAATGAAGGAAAATAAAGAATGGTATTTTTAGAAGATACTAAGAAGAGACATCTATCTCTCTGCTTGAAAATGAATAAATATTTTTAAAAATAATAAAGGCTGAAGCAAACATTTAAATAAAAAAAGAAAGAAAACACATAGAGCGCACTATGTGTCTTCTTAGATTTGGGACAAAGCTCTAAATTTGGGACCCAAGCTCCTGTACAAAGGATACTCCAAATTTCTAGTCCCAGAATCAATGTTCCAAAGAGATGCCCCCTCTTTACAGCAGAGATGAGAACCATGAATCGGGCATGATTCTGATTCAAGAATCTTCTGCTTTTTCTCCATTGTCATTTCAGATGGGACATTCGGCTTCCAATGCAAATCCTGAATCTCCTCTGGCCTCCATACTTGCAAACTGGGCCAACTTAGACCCGTTGAGCTTTAGGAAAGAAGCTTTAATTTTCTATTGTGAAAAGGCTTGGCCTCAATATCCTTTAGAAGGTGGGGAAACACGTCCAGCACAGGGCTGCTTTAAGTACAGTATGATAATCCAACTTGATCATTTCTGTAGAAAGATGAGGATATGGACCAAGGTGTCATATGTACAATTATCCTTTCATAATTGTGACCATCCTGAGTGGGCTACTACCAATTGGGCCTGATCACCCCAGCTGCTGTGGGTATCCCAACCACTCCGAACCCTCCAACTCCTCTAGAAGCTGACCTTAAGCCTCCTACAGAGACTCCAGAGTCTTCTAAGGAGACACCCAAGCTTCCAAGAGTGACCTCTGAGCCTTCTAAGGAGACTCCAGAACCTACTAAGGAACCTAGCCTAGAGTTTCCCACACTAGCTACTGACCCTGGGGTTCCTCAGTCTGAGGCCCATGAGCCCCCTGGAGGGCATATTCAATGCCCCCCTCACTAGCACTCCCTGATCCCTGCCCTCCGTACCCAACAGAATCTAAATGTCAGGGTCATGAGGTGTTTTTCAAGGGAGATACCCACTGTCCCTCCAGGGTTATATCCTCTACAAGAGACCCCAATGGGACAAAGAATCACTTATGTCCAGAAGCCTTTCTCCATAAGTGAGTTAAGGGAGATACAACGTGAATTGGGCAATTTTTCTATACACCCTGATCACTATTATGATGTGTTATAAGCTTACTAAACAGTATGAGTTAACCTGGAGAGATGTGAACTTAATATTAGATGAGAGTTTAACTTCTATAGAAAGACAGAGGGTACAAACTGAGGCAATAGCAGTGGGGAATGTCTATTTTGCTGCTCATTTCGAGAACCATAATGTTGGGGATCTTACATTCCCCATAGGGGCAGAAGCAGTACCCACAAATAGTCCTAACTGGGCAGAAAATGATAGACATGGGGCATGGAACCGAAAGTATTTTATATACTGTATTTTAGGTGGAATTCGTAGAGCTAAGCTAAAGCCCTTGAACTATAAATGTGTTATCCACAATAATGCAAGGGGAAGAGGAATTGCCAATTGCCTTCCTCCATAGACTTTAGGAGGCAATTAGAAGGCATACTAACATAACTCCAGATACTATGGAGGAGGAAATTCTTCTTAAGGATAAATTCCTAACCCAGTCCACACCTGATATTTGTAAGAAGCTACAAAAGTTAATGGCTGAACCAGACAAAAACTTAGAGCTGTTGCTTCAAACTGCAAATTCTGTCTATTATAGTCAGGAAGCAGAAAAGGAGAAAAAAGGAGGAAGAGATGGAGAGAAGGGAAATAGAAAAGGAAAAAAGGAAAGAAGTGTCACCAGGAGATCATAGCAGTAATGAAGCTTGCTCAGGGAGATGCCTCCTCAAAAAGCCTTGACAGGGCCTGTTTCTTTTGCAAAAAAAGGGGACATCTTTATAGAAACTATCCCAAGAGGGGGATCACTAGGTCCCCACTAGGGCCATGCCCTAAATGCCAAGGGAATCACTGGAAAAGTAAATGCCCATTGAGTCAAAGAAACCAGAGGCCATCATCCTCAACAGATTGTTGACAGGCCCCAGGGCATTATACATAAGCTCCTGTAATTCCAGTCCACCTAGAGGAGCCCCGGGTATCTATACCAGTGGGAACTCATATCATAGATTTCCTCATTGGCTCATGTACTCAATTTTCAGTCCTTGATTTCTGTCCTGAACTTAGATCCAACTGCACAGCCTCCTTTAGAGGCATCTCAGGTCAGATTTTTAAAAAGTTTTTCACAGAGCCTCTGGCTTGCTCGTGGGGAGATTATCTCTTCCAGAAATCTTTCCTCATAGTCCCAGAAATGCCTACCTCTTACTGGGAAGAGATATT
The DNA here is from genome assembly GCA_004024765.1 of Zapus hudsonius. NCBI lineage: Eukaryota > Metazoa > Chordata > Mammalia > Rodentia > Dipodidae > Zapus > Zapus hudsonius. The sequence continues at coordinate 3,763 of PVHP010021816.1, forward strand.
CTTTTCAAATGTCAGGTAAAAATGATTTTACCCCCAGGGGAAAATTTATGCCTTCCTCTGGTAGAAGAAAATGTTGATCCATCAGTTTGGACAGACAGTGAGACTAGGTCGAGCTGTCACTGCCACCCCTGTCCAAATACAGCTCAAGGACCCCTCTTACTTCCCTCACCAGAAACATTATCCCTTAAAACCAGAAGCAGTTAAGGGACTTAAACCAATAATTATGTCCTTGAAGAGACAGGGACTCCCAAAGGAATGTTCTAGTCCATATAATTCTCCTATTCTTGGGGTATGCAAAGGACCTAATAAATGGAGATTAGTTCAAGATCTCAGATTAATTAATGAGGCAGTAATTCCACTCCACTCAGTGGTGCCTAACCCTTTCACTCTCTTAACTCAAATTCTCCTGGGAACTACCGACTATTCAGTGTTAGACTTAAAGGATGCTTTTTTCTGTATCCCTTTACATCCTGATAGCCAGCTTTTGTTTGCCTTTGAGGGCCCAACTCAAAAGACAGGCCAGATAACATGGACTGTCCTACCTCAAGGTTTCCGAGACAGTCCTCATCTGTTTGCGTTAGCCTTGGTACTGGACCTCCTAGACTGGAAAAGTCCTGAGACCACTCTGTTGCAATATATAGATGAACTTTTGCTTTATGGGGCCTCTGAAGAAATAGTTTCTCGAGGAACTGAAGCTCTCCTCAACTTCCTGGCTAGTCAGGGATACAAAATATCAAAGGAAAAAGCTCAGTTATGTCAACCTAAGGTCACCTATTTGGGGATGATATTAGAAGGTGAAAAGCATAGTTTCAGTCCTGGGTGGATTCAGCCAATCCTAGCCTATCCCCTCCCTCAGACAGTAAGGCAGCTGAGGGCTTTCCTTAGAGTCACAGGCATTTGCAGAATTTGGATTCCTGGGTTTGCAGGGCTAGCAAGACCCTTATACCAACTTCTTAAGGAGACACAAAAATGTCCTTAAGCCCCCCTAATATGGGAACCTGAGGCAAACCGTTCCTTCCAACAACTAAAGGATGCCCTAATTCAGGCCCCTGCTTTGGGGTTACCCACTCAACCTAGGTTTTCCCTCTATGTAACAGAGAGACAAGGCATCACTCTAGGAGTCTTAACTCAGGGGGACAACTCCCCAACCAGTGGGGTATCTTAGCAAGGTACTGGATACAGTGACTAAGAGATGGCCTGGTTGCTTGAGAGCGATTGCAGCAGTAGGATTGCTGATCCCTGCGGCACATAAGTTAACCTTGGGGAGGCCTCTCACTGTACATACTCCCCATGACATAGAACACATCCTTAACTCAAAGGGGCATATGTGGTTATGTGATAATCAAATAATAAAATACCAAGGGACCTGAGATAACCCTTAAAGTTTGCTCTTCTCTCAACCCTGCCACTTACCTCCCAGATGAGAAGGAATTAGAACTCTTGTGAAGAGGTCTTGCTGGAAACATATGCTGCCAGGCCAGATCTCAGAGACCAACCTTTAGAGAATCCTGACCTCCAGTTATTTACAGATGGGAGTTCTTTTGTTCAGAATGGAACTAGAAGGGCAGGATATGCAGTGGTGACAGAATATGAGATTCTTGAATCTTGGCCACTGCCAGCTAATACCAGTGCCCAGCTAGCAGAGCTAATAACATTAACTAGAGCCATAACCCTTAGCAAGAAAAAAACGAATAAATATCTATATGGACTCTAAGTATGCTTATTGAGCCATTTAGAAAAAAGGGTTTATTAACTGCTTCAGAAACTCCAATTAAACATTAAGGAGATCCTGAACCTCCTAGAGGCAATCCTGCTCCCTCGTGAGGTGGCAGTCCTGCACTGCTGGGAGCATCAGAAGGGTGATGACCCAGTGATCCTAGGAAACCATTTGACAGACTCTGCAGCCAAAGCTGCAGCCCTAAAAACAGAAGGGATGTTTCCTCTTCTATGGGAAGACACTCTCCTCTCACCTGAGAGGCCACAATATACCTCCCAGGAGGCCACTGAGGCACAGGAAGATGGATGCATGTTAGATCACCTCTGATAAGCGTTTATGACTGCCCCAATCCTTAAAATGAAAGGTCTTAAAGTCTCTCCATCACATGTATCATCTAGGGAGAGAAAACTCAATTCAGTTGACAAGAAGGATGTTTGTGGTAAGGGAATAACTAACACCATGGCTCAAATAGTTCAAGAATGTGAGATGTGTCAAAAGACTAACCACTGTAATAACAACCTGCCCCCTCCTGGGAATCAGAGACAAGGAAGATACCCAGGAGAAGACTGGAAAATAGACTTTACTCATTTTCCAGGGGGTCCCAAGACCCACTTGTTGCTAGTATGGGTAGACACCTTTACTGGGTGGGTTGAAGCCTTCCCCTGCCAGATAGAAAAGTCACAAGAAGTAATAAAGGCCCTTTTACATGAAATCATTCTAAGATTTGGAATCCCTAAGAGTATACAGAGTGACAATGGACCAGCCTTTAAGGCAGAAGTTACTCAAAAGGTCTCCAGGGCTTTGGGGATACAATTTAATCTTCACTGTGCCTGGCACCCCCAATCCTCTGGAAAGGTAGAAAAGATAAATGGCCTTTTAAAAAGATACCTAAGCAAGCTAAAGCAGGAAGCACAGGCCTCCTGGACAAAGCTGTTACTGCTAGCCTTAATTTGATTAAGGAGCACTCCTGGACAACTGGGATTGACTCCCTTTGAATCATTGTATGGCAGGCCTTTCCTTTCCAGGGATCTACTCCATGATCCAGAGACCACACAACTAGTATCTCAGGTTTCTGACTTGGCTAAGTTTCAAAAGGTCCTTTCAGAATTAAAACAGACAAATCCTGAGCAGGATAGTACCAGAACACCTTTTTGTCCAGGAGACTTAGTTTTAATAAAGGCATTTAGGGAAGGCCCCTCCCTAGAGCCCATCTGGGAGGGCCCTTACCCAGTCATTCTGTCCACTCTCACGGCTGTCAAGGTTGCAGGCATAGACTCTTGGATTCATCACACCAGGGTCAAAAGGTGGCACGCCTCCCACGGGACTCCACGGGAGCCAGATCCAGAGACTAACTGCTACATGTGTGAACCAGTTGAGGATCTCAAGCTGCTTTTCAGATGCCAGCCAACTCCAGAATGAGATGTCTGTACCCATCACTGACGTAACTTGCTTCCTAAGTGTCTTAACTATCAATGTAGGAGCCAAAGACAATTGGCATCACAGGGGCAAATAGGCTAATATTTTGGCCTCTGCTCCCTCCCATGTCACAAGGCCACAAGAGGTGAGGGGACCATCTTAAGGTGGTTTACACTGCATCTCTGAGTGTCACCTGTCTTTCTGAACAAGGAAGACGAGGAGACGCAGAAACAAATCAGTGTGCAATCAAATATAGGAGAGTCAACTTAGGACTGACAGTCCTCCCAGTTTCCCAACAAAGTGAAAGCAAAGGTCAGTGCATGACCAGGACTCATCCTAACAACACCACCAGTGCTAGAGAAGCAACTGTGCTCCTCTCAAGCCCCAAAAATCCTCCTTGGAGAGCCATCAGTGACTTTCCAAATTACATTCTCAATTACATTGTTTGCTGACTGCTCGATCTTAAACACTTAGAGAAAAAGTAGAGTGAGGGACAGGAGAATACTTCACAAGAGGACCCAACAGTCTGCTCTCCTCTCATCACAAAGCATGCCTCACTTTCTATTCTCGTTCATGGGTGTTGGTTTCATTCTGCCAGGACAGAAACTCATTCCTTGCCTGGGCCCAAAAATACGCTCAGGATAGTAACCAGACTAACTGCTGGGTCTGTGGGCTCTTGCCCACTGTGATGGTTAAGTTTTTTGTCAACTTGACCTTTCAAGTAATCTTTTTTTTTAATTTATTCATTTTTCAAGCAGAGATACAGAGAGAGAGAGGGAGAGAGGGAGAGAGAGAGAATACCAGGGCCACCACCTTGTGGGTCTGGCTTATGTGGGTCCTGGGGAATTGAACCCAGGGCCTTAGGCACTGGAGGCGAGTGCCTTAACCACTGAGCCATCTCTCCAGCCCTCAAGTAATCTTAGGTGGGTCTCTGAGGATGTTTACAGGAAGGCAGACTCTCAGCAAGGGGCAGGATATAAAAAGCTCAAAGAAGGTAAAAGTAAACATCCTTTCCTGTGTAGGCAGTGCAGGAAGGAAATTCCAGAGACTCAGGAAGCCATTAAGTCTGGGGAAGGGTTACAAGACCCCATCCCCTAAGCCTATATAAAGGAGAAGAAATTCTCTTTGGCCCCCCTGCCTGTTCCCTGTCCTGTATGTGTATTGTAGGTGATGGGTTTTCCTCTCTGCTCGAACCTGTGAAAAGAACTTCCCTTCAATCTGTAGTTTCAATAAATATTTTCCTCCCCCAAATTGTGCCTGGTTTGAAGATTCATCCCAGCGGTGTGTGGCTGACTACAACACCCACCTGTAGCACATCTGGACTGCCATGGTGGGTATCTCCTCTCCAAGGAGATGACTGGAACCAATTACAAACATATATTAACCCAAAAAGGGCGAGTTTTCCACTCTAACCCAGGTGACAAATTGGAATATTTCCCACTGGCCTATCAACGCCACCAGGAGTGAACCAGGACACAGGAAGAATTTCTCAAAAGAGGAGACTGACAAAGCTATAAGGAGGTATGTTGGTCCCCTCTCTGATAGCCCCACCTCCATAATAAGGGAAAATAATCATTGCTACCAGGATGTTTATTTCCAAATTTGGGACACATACATGTGGATGACCCCAACAAAGGGGCACTTAAGCCAAAAAGCCCTTATATGCTGGGAACAGCTGTGGCATACACACTCACAATCCCCCAGCAGTGTCCATTATTTAGGATGGATTCCCACAGACTTCTGCCAGAATGTTATATAACTTTGCAACCATCAGAATGGTTGGCCACAGAATGGGACCTGAGACCAAATGTACGCTGGTCAGCTCCTAATGGCACCTAATGGTTTTGTGGTGCCAATCTCTGGCCCTGGCTACCCCAAGAATGGGTTGCAAGATGTACTCTGGGATTCCCCTGGATGCAGGGACATCAGGTAAAGACCTTAGAAAGCCCGCTAACTTGCCTGTTTTAAAACACAGATGGACTAGGAGTGTCTTCCAATGGTATGATCACTTAGTCTGTTTTTATTCCATCCATTGAATTAGAAGATGTAATCTGGCACATAGAAACTCTCACCAAATATACACAAAAGGCTCTAAATGATACCGCTGAGGGAATTTCCCTTCTTAATTCTGAAGTTCAAATGATGAGAAAAGCGATCATATAAAACCACATGGCTTTAGACATCCTCACAGCCGCCCAAGGTGGCACATGTGCTACTATTAAAGTTGAATGCTGTGTTTACATACCTGATAACTCTGCTAATGTCTCCTCTGCTTTACAAGACTTACATAAACAGATTCAAACCATGTCAGATGCTATGGTTCCATTCGGAGAACAGTTCTGGGAATGGATCTCGAGTTTCTCATAGTGGAAGAAGATTATACCCATCATAATCTTTGTAATTATTTTACTAGTCTTTGAACCGCTGCTTTAATTTTATCTCTACTCATTTACAGGCTATCCACAGCCAGATGATTGTACAACAATCCAGCACCATCTATTTTGGAGTGTTCCATCAGAATGGAACACTCTCCGCTACTGGAGGGATCACCCCCACTTCCTACCTCACAATGCTAGATATATATTAATTTTTGGACATGACTGACAGGTTCCTATCTTTAAGGCCAAGAGGATAGGGAACCCCCTCTCTGAGAGATACCCCTACTGCCTTGACTTCATGTCCATATTCAGCAGGAAAAAGCCAAGACAGACTTCCAGCAACCCAAAACCCCCAACAGCAGTTGGGGTGTCCTCAAGAGAGGGGGAAATTAGAGGGATTAGGAGTAAGACCCCTCCCACAGGTAGATAGGGCATGGCCCCAGACAGTGACCTCATGACACATTATCAAGGACACTCCTAGGCCTGAGCCTTGCCACTCCCCCCAGCAAAAACCTTTAAAAGTCTTAACTCGAACTTGGGACATATGCTTTTCTTTTTTTCCTGTCCTGATTGCTGGGCTGGAGGTTGGAGGACTGGGCTGATGAGTTGCGCCCCTCCCCCTCCTCTGATCTCATTACCCAGATCAGAGAGGGGGGAGGGAATTTTTCCTTTAACATGTGTGCTATTTCTTTTTTTTACTTTTTGGTGATTCTGTGCACTTTTAATGATGATTTGTAAACCTCACAGACCACGTGGTGACTGGGCTACTCCCCTATCCAATCCCCCAGTGGTAGTTTTGAATAGATGTCCCTCAATAGAATTTATTATAATTGTGTTTATTATAATTGTAAATTTTCTCCAGCCTTCAGGCTGAAGATGTCATTTTGGCTTGGCCTCCTGGGGTCTGGCCCTTTCTAAATTGAATGCAAAATACTAGGGATACATATGCAAAAACAGTAGCTAGAACTCAAGTCTGGCAGTTTTGCTATTTGTGAGTTACAGTGTGACAGTGTACTTGCCTGCTTCTGGGGGTGCTGGGCGTCTGCCTCTGGATCTGTGAAAGGGGGGGCAGCCTTTCCTTAACTTCCCCTGGATCTGTTCCTTCAGTAAATACTTTCCTCCCCAAAATTGCGCCTGGTTTGGAGATTCATTCCAGAGGTGTGTGGTTGACTATGACACCCCTCTTCCCTTAACTGACTTTAATCTAGAATAAACATGTGATAAGAAAAATGCTTCTGTCTGAGTGTCCAATTCTTTGGCATTTCAGGACATGAACTCAGGGGTGAGTGCAGCAGTGAGGCCCGGGGTGTCCACCCACTGTGCCCAAATTCCCATTACAATAGATCCAAGCAGAGAGATATCACCAACAATAAGCACCACAAAAGGCAAACAGCCAGAACTCCACCAGCTCTCCCCCACCTTAGGGCCTCTAGTGTTTTTGATTAAAAAGCTTGTCTCCAGCTGCCTGGCTGGAGGAGGTAGGTGTCACTGGGAACTTATTTCTAGCCCAAAGGTATGCAGAGCTCTGGATGCTTGCTGCCTGCTCCCTGCTGTTTAGCAGAGAGTGTGCTTGCTTTTGGTGGTGCTGGTGGTGGTCTCTCTCTGCTTGGATCTGTGAAAGGGAGCCAGCTTTTCCCACCATTATGAAGCTTCCCCTGGATCTGCAAGCACCAAATAAATCCCATTCCTCTCATAAACTGTGTCGGGTTTGGAAGTTCATCCCAGCAATATGAAGCTGACGACAACAGGGCTGGTCCCAGATCTCTCCCCAAACACAATTTAGGGCTAGACTCCAAGATCTGCCCCCTAAGCAGGGCTCTGACTGCTGAGGACTTAAATAGGAAGTTCATTTTTAATAAAACACCAAGTCTGCCGGGCGTGGTGGTGCACGCCTTTAATCCCAGTACTCCGGAGGCAGAGGTAGGAGGATTGCCATGAGTTCAAGGCCACCCTGAGACTACATACTGAATTCCAGGTCAGCCTGGACTAGAGAGAGACCCTACCTCGAAAAACAAAACAAAACAAAACAAAAAAAAAACCACAGTCTATGGGGCCATACATTCAAACTACCCCACCTACTAAGGTCCAGAGTCCTCAGCTCCAGCTGTAGTTAGGAGCAGCTGCAGACTACCAGTTACAGCTTAACACTTTCCCCATTGGTCATAAAGAATGGGCAGCATCAGGTGGAGTTCTTCCCACTCTGGCCCACCTGGGGCCCATCTGGACAATGCAGCCTGATGACTAGCATTTAACGACCAGTTTCTGTGCTTCTCAGGGCCTTGACTCTCAACTCCTGGAGGAACTTTACTTGTTCCTTAAAGCCTCCCAGACTAAAAGGAAGTAGTGAAACTGGACAATGGGGGCTTGGTGGCTCACACCTTTAATCCCAGCACTTGAGAGGCTGAGGTAGGAAGATCTCTGAATTTGAGGTCAGCCAGAGCTACAGAGTGAGTTCCAGGTCAGCTTGGGCTACAGTGAGACCCTTCCTCAAAGAACAAACACAGGACCCTGGCAGTGCCTCGTCAGCATAGATGAGTCAAGGACAGGTATTAAGTAGAGGTACAAGCCAGATCACAGAGGTTAGCCCCTCCTTCCTCTCTTGTTCATAGCTTCCATGGAAGCTTACCACCTCCCTCTTGTCAAGTGTCCCCTTCCCCACTGCTCACCTCTCAAGCATTAACTTCTAAGCCCTGCAGAATGCACAGGTGTCCTAGGTTCCCAAGAGACCCATGAAGGACAGCCAGCAGCCCAGCCTTGGAAGACAGCCCCCTCCTCTTGGTGTACCTGGCTTTCCAGGGTGCGGCTCAGGCCCATTTCTCCTCCAGTACCTCCACTCAGGCTGGCAGGAACCACTCTGCCTTGGCGACGTCTCAGGAAGGATGGGGGGATCCGTGTTGACTGCTTTGTCCACCATTTGTTTTGGGGGAAGTTCCATCTCCAGACCATTTTCTAAATTGTCTTCTTCAAAGGAGGTGGAGGAGGAGGAGGGAGAGGACAATGCCGTGGGAACAAGTGCCACCAATGCCTCCTCTTTAGGACCCTCTAGGGGCAGAAGCTGGGCTGTGGGCTTCACCTCTAACTCTGGGAGTTCTTTGGCTGTGACCTCTGAGGTCCTAGTTAGAGGCCACCAGGTGGGACCCACCCAGGGACAGCAGCAGAGGCAGTCCTGGCATGGCAACAGGCAGCAGGCATGGGGGTGGCAGGGAGGGCCCAGGAATGAGGTGTCCAGAGGAGGCCTGTGTGTGATGCATCCAGTGACAGGTCTCAGCAGAGAGCAGCATGGGGCGCAGAGAAGAGAACTGGGGTGCTCCCTAGCTGGAAGCATTTGCAGTCTCTCCACAGCCTTCTTCCAGACAGTGGGAGGCACCAGCCTGATCCTGCCTAGAGGCACTTTGGCTGTCTTGCCATCCCAGAAGTAAATGGTAATTTCTTCTTCCTTGGATGCTATGAGCAGATGCAGGCAACATTTGTTATAATCACCTTTACAGTGCAGTAAGAGTCCTCCTCTCCCCAGAGGCAAAGCCTGAGCCCTGTTTCTCTGCTCTAGCTCGCTCCTCACATGCCTGTGTGCCCGCTGGAACATCTCCTCTCCCACTCCACACTGACCAGCATTTCCTGGTGCATTTGTTGAAGCCTCCTGCCTCCTGGGCTACATAACAACCTGGAGGAACAATTCTTCATGCAGAACCAAATCCATCCTCAGCAGAAGCCAGCTATTGTTCCCTGAAGTACGTTGTACTGACTGGCTGTCAGTCCTGGAGAATTTAGTGAGCAATGGTTGGCGATTCCCCCTAGGACTCTGAGATAACCCCAACACACTATGGGGCTTTTTTGATTTTTGTTTTGTTTTATTTTGGTTTTGGTTTTTTTGAGGTAGGGTTTCCCTAGAGCCCAGGCTGACCTGGAATTCACTATGTAGTCTCACAGTGGCCTTGAATTTACAGCAATCCTCCCTCTGCCGTCCTGGTGCTGGGATTAAAGGCCTGCAACACCATGCCCTGCCTCTTTTTTCCTTTTTGAGCTAGATCTCCTTATGTAGCCCAGGCTGCCCTCATACCTATGATCCTCATATGCTGTGCTTACAGATACACAGCACCACCCATACCTGATCTACACTATGAACTTTCTGATCAACATAGACATGGTAGTTATATGTCATTTTCCCTAGTTTTATTTTATACATACTGGTGTTTTGACCCAGTCTCGTTCTGTAGCCCAGGATGGCTTCCTGATGAACTCATGACAATCCTAGTTCAGCCTCCCACATGCTGAGCTTGCAGACATGAGCCACCATGTGTGGCTTCTATTTTCTCTGATTTAAAAAGAAGCAACACCTAGAAGACCCAATCATGTATCTACTGCCACTCCAGGATCAAAAACAAGTAAAGACCTAAGAATTCTGATGGTCCCAAGATCCCTAAGCTCTGGCCTGATCAGCCTTGCTCTTTCTTGGGCTGCTGGTTCGGAGTAGTCTCCTTACCTCTCTGGGGATCTTTTGTCTTCAAGCGCAGGAGAACAATGCCAGGTTCATACTGCTGCTGTTCTGGTGCCCAGGGTGCCAGCACCTTGTCCCCAGGCTTCAGTGAGTGCTCCTCAGATGGTGACAGATGAATGACGTCTTCTTTGAAGACCACACTCTGCTGCTGGACTGGCAGACTTGGGCCTGAGACAAGGGGGGCCTCAAATTCCACAACCAGGGCCCCCTTCCTCTCCAGCTGTGGGGAAGAATCAGATTTGGCATTCGAAAGTACAACAGGGGGCTGGGGTGTAGTGGCACATGCCTGTGATCCCAGTAAGAGGGAGACTCGGAAATGCCATGAGTCTGCAGCCAGCCTAGGCTTTAGAGTGAGTTTTAGGCCATGTTGGACTACCTAGCAAGTACCACCAGGACAGTCTGGACTTCAGAGTGAGACCCTGTTTCAAAAAAAAACAAAAAAAGCAAATACAACAGGGAATACCTAGGTGTCCCATGATATCCCAGAATCAAGCCCTGGGTCATCCTTACAATGAAGACTCGCCAGAGATAAGGGGCTGCGTATGTAGCTCAGGTGGCAGAGTAGTTAATGGCCTAGGATGCAGGAAACCCCCGGTTTGATCCCCAGTACCACATAAACCAGCTGTGGTGGTACATGTCTGTAATTCCAATACTCAGAAGGAGGAGGCAAGAGGATAAAAATTTCAAGGTTATCCTTGTTTACAAAGCAAGTTCAAGGCCAGCTAGTATACAAGGCATTATCTCAATAAAGGAAAAGAGAAGAGAGGAGGGGAACAGAAGAGGAGAGGAGAGGAGAGAAGGTATGGGAAAGGGGAGGGGAGAGAGGGAAGGAGAGGAGAAGAGATGGGAGGGGAGGCAAGGGGAGAGAGAAGGGAGGGGAAGAGAAGGGAGGGGAGGAGAGGAAAGAAAGTCAAGTCCAAGTGCTATTAAGAGCTATCCAATCACAGACGAGCAGGCTAACAGGAATATTGCTCTTCCCTCCACCTCTTCTTGCTATCAACATCGTATTTATCACTTCCTACCTTTCTCTGTCCATTCTCTTCCTTTTTCTATTTTTCTCTCCTCTGAACAAGTTTCTGGCTCTAACTCCCAGCAGGAACCTGGGTTTTCCCAGTTCCCTCCCTTTCTGTCAACACTACTGAACAGTGTGTTCCTGTATCCAATAGCAGCCAGGGATGGCTCACTATTACCCACCAGTCCCACATAGGCAAGGAGCAATTCCACCCATAAACAGCCCTCAGCATGACCACAGCCAATGAGTGCAAAGAATTGTAAATTAAAGTACTTAGGCAAACTAAAACTAGAGGACCTCAGAGATGGCTCAAGGTTGGTGAAAGCGCTTATTGTGTAAACATGGGAAACTGAGTTAGGATGCCCAGTGCCCACACAGAGCCTGCCATGGTAACAAGCATCTGTAACCCTAGAGCTCCTATAGCAAATTAGGCCATGGGGACAAGGGACTCCTCAGCAGCTCATGGCCAGCCAGGCTAGTCTATGCAGCAAAAACCACCGAGACATCCTTCTCCACACAAGGTGCAAGGCGAGAACCCATACCCAAGATTTCTTTGGACACACACTGCAGAGCGCATGTCCAACTCAAAAGAATAGTAGCAAAGGGGTGAGGAGCTACCCGAGGCAGGTCAGGAGCACACGCCTGGGGACCTGCACGCACGTGGAAAACACTGCTGCCCTTTCTCTCACATGCCCATCGTTTCACACACTGAATTTTCCTGAGCAAAGTACATTTGTGTATCTGTGTGTGTGTGTGTGTTGAGACAGGGTCTCATATAGTCTTGACTGGCCTCAAACTCACACTTAATGACTGAATTTCTGATCCTCCTGGGATTACAGGTGTGTGCTTATCACACCCAGTTTATGTGGTATTGGGAATCGAACCCAGTGTTTCATGCATTCTAGGCAAGCACGCTACTAAATGAGCTATATTGAAAGCCATTTTTTTCTTTGGTTTGTTTTTGAGGTATGGTCTCTCTGTCTCACTGTGGAAGATCTGTGCTTAGCCAAGAAACTGCACTTCCGGGCACACACAGCTCAGGCTGGTCAGATCAGGTAGGACGGGGCAGGTCCTAGAGATGCTGCTGAGGAAGAGGGACTTGCCTCTGGAGCTGCCTTTATCTGAGCCCGATAATAAAATCCATCTGGTTCCCTTCTTGCCAGGACCCAGGGGCCGTCAGCACCTCCAACTCCTCCCAGCTTGCCAGGATCCTGCCGTGCTGGGTCTATGACATGGAGGCATGGGTGAGCTGAACCATACCTGGGAAAGAAATCCAGTGAAATTAGCAGGTGAACACCAAGTCCTCTAAACATTAAAAAGCACATTTCACAGATCTGGCACGAGAATGACATACAAGAATAAGTACAACAGAAATCCATGCCGAATGTGGCGCTCTACAAGACAGACAAACTTCTGGGAGGAGCAGAAGGTGAAGACCGTGAAAGGAACGTCAGCTTTTGGACTGGGTATTGTTTCTAGGAAACCAAACGAGCCTTGCATATCTAAGTTACTTAATGCTTGAAAGGGAACCTGGAGGTGGATCTCAAAGCCATGCTCAGGATTCCAGGATCAAGAGGGAAGTGGGGATGAAAGGATGAAGGAGCAACACTTGAAGGGACTTCCTCGGTGCTGTGGGGTCAGAGGGGACCGGAAGTGCTGGAGTGGTGGTGAGGGGCAGCAGAGGGAGAGTTCAGTTCTAGGGCAGGACCCACTCGTCTAGGGGAGTTGCAGAGTGAGAGGTCTGGGTTTTGGAGGAAACTGTTTTGGGGACAAGTTTGAATACAAAGATGTTTAACTTGGCCTTCAACAGAAGGGTCTAAACTTGGCCTTGAGCAAAAGGGTCTAAACAGATGAATGAAGAACACAGCACTAACTGAAGGCCATGCAGGCTGGCATGCTCCTAACCTGGTCAAACGATCCCTGGAACTTACACGGTTTCTGTTTGCTACGGGCTGAGGCTCCTTCACGTTCTTGTAGTCATGCTTCAGACAGCTGACTGAGGACACTGTTCTGAAGATCCTGACAGTTGAGAACTTGTGAAGGAAGCCTGCTTGGCTGTGTGTTCACTCAACCTCTGCACCCCAGTTAGTGTTCAGCACATAAACATGGAAAACACCTGTCATGTAAGTTGCTCAATATAGGTCACTTTTTCCTCCTCTCCTCCTCCTCCTCCTCCTCCTCCTCTTCCTCCTCCTCCTCCTCTTCCTCCTCCTCCTCTTCCTCCTCCTCCTCTTCTTCCTCCTCCTCCTCCTCCTCCTCAGGATCATGAGGAAAACCATCCTTCCCTTCACATACAAGAGTACGTATGACAGAATCTACGCTGAATGTGGCAACCCATGACTTCCTGTAAGACAGACAAACTTTTGGAGGAGCAGAAGGTGAAGATCATAAAAGGAACATCAGTTTTTGGACTGGGTATTGTTTTAAGGTAACCAAAATGAGTCTTGTATATTTAAGTTTCGGAAAGCTTGAAGGGGGACCCGGGAGGCAGACGCTACCTGATGACAACTGAAGCTCATCTACAATGAATACTGAAGGAACCTGAGGAGGGACATGGAGACGCCACATTAGTTACTGGTTTCAGACTCGAATTTGTCATGTGTGATTCAGCAAGGCTCAGAGTTGATGGCAGAATATGCTGGAAACTACAATTGATCATCCCTGACCTCCTCCCATGCATTGCTACTGTGATAGTCACAACTCTGCTACAAGAAGCAGGTCATGGGGCTGGGGAGACAGCTCAGTCAGGAAAGTGGTAGCCTTGAAGGCATGAAAACCTGAGTTCAGCCCAAGAACCTACCTTAAAAGGGGGCAGGAGGCTGGGCACACCTTTAATCCCAGCACTCGGGAGGCAGAGGTAGGAGGATCACCGTGAGTTCAAGGCCACCCTGAGCCTACATAGTGAATTCCAGATCAGCCTGGACTAGAGCAGGACACTACCTCGAAAAAACAAAAAAATGGGGGGGGGCAGGGGACAGGTGAACAGGGAGGTCACAGGGAGCATAGTGTAGGCTGAGGTAATAGACCCCCCACAAATCATAGGCCAATCAGTAAGGAATCCTTCTGGCCTTCCCAAGAAGCAAGATTCTCTCCTCTCTTTCTTTCCCTCCTCTCTCTCTCTCTCTCTCTCTCTCTCTCTCTCTCTCTCTCTCTCTCTTCTCTCCTTCCCTCATTGGAGATAGAAACAGTAACAGAGGAGAAAGAAGGGCTGGGGAGAGAGGCCAGTACCTGCTGAGTGTGTGGTGCCAGGGCATCCAGGGCTGTCGCAGGGCAAAGGGACAGGGTGATGCATCACCATCCAGACGTGGGGTCTTCAGGGTTGTGGTCACACTGCAATATTTGGGGCAAGACATCCCGGGTCCCTGGGAACACATCTGGAAGAAGCTGCAGCTTCTGCCCAGCACTGGGCGCCTGAGTGGCGGGCCACCAGCTTCAGGGTCTTCAGCTCAGGAAGCAGGTCAGGGCTGGAAGCACAGAAACTGAGGTCTTAGAGAAACTTACCTTTAGTTGCTCCAGAGCTGCGTGCCCGTAGCCTCTTATGGCTCTGGCCTCCTCCTTCCTCCGTCCCCCCTCCTCCTGGGGTCAAGGACTCCTGAAGTAACCCCACCCTGACAAGCTGGCCCCCTAACCCAAACCACAGGCTCCACTCCTAACCCTGTCACCTGCAGGAGTAACTCTGGCCCAGGTGGAGCTGAGATCCTGAAGGACCATTCCTTCCATAGATCTCAGCTATAACCAGAGCCCTGTTAGGGTCTTCCCCGCCAAAAGCCCCCACAGATCCAACCCCAAAAGGACTTACCCACAGACCCAAACCCGGCCTGGACCTCAGCAAGGCCCCAGCCTCAGCTCCATCTGACTGAGCGCAGGGATTTAGCCCAACAGACTCCTGGTTGCTAAGCAGGTTGCCAGGGATGATTGCCTGCAGGAACACACCTGTGGCCTGAGAGAACTGAGCATGTGCGGGGGAGGGGGTGACAGCTTGAGAAACCTGGGTTGGTGAAAAGAGAAAGAAGGGCATATCCGCTCCCTCCCCCTCAACTTTAAGAGTTGTATCCTCATGGTGGGAAGCCCTCAGGAATCCCAGGGGAGTCCCATGAGGGGCAGCTAAATCCTAGAACTAGGGCTGACATCTGTCCCAGTAATGAACACATGGGAAAATTCTTCTTAAAATATTTTTATTTATTTGAGAGAGGAGAGGAGAGAATGGGCTCTGGGCCTCTAGCCACTGCAAACAAATTCCAGATGCATGCACCACTTTGTACAACTGGCTTTCTGTGGGTACTGGGGAATGGAACCTGGGTCGTTAGGCTTTGAAGGCAAGTGCCTTAACCCCTGAGCTGTCTCTCCAGCCCCACACATGGGAAAATTCTGATTATCATTTGGTGGATGAAGAACCCAGACATGGAGAGGAGAAAGATGGGTGATACTTCAAACTGAGTGATTGGATGCCAGAGCTTTAAGCCTTGTACTAAGGAAGTCTACCTACAGGAAAAAAGATGAGTCTAAAATAATTTCCAATGACAACAGAGTTTTGTAAACTACCTTTACTTTTGCTGAGATGCTAGCCGTCACAGCTCTTGTCATCAGAACCTACTGTGAGAGACCAGGGAGGTGCTCTGTAATGGCACAGCGGGCATGGGGTCATTAGGTAATCACTTGTCAGACTTTCCTGAGACAGGACAAGTGTGTGAGATGGACAGGATGAGAGGGACAGAGACCCCTGCCCCACCTGTTCCCTCAGAGTTTCTCAAAGAAAAACAAAGCCTTTTCTCAGTCTACATGAGATAGTTTAGTTCATCAAAAATCAAGCAAGGAACGTTCAGTGTAGTATTGGGGGTACTGTTTGCCTTCTCAGAAATTATATTCAGGAGCTACTACTCCTGAATGGTGAATGCTGGCTCAGACGATTCTAAAAGGGTCGGCGGGTGGGCCACTGGTTGTCCTGGGGTTCTTCGTGGTCTCGGTTTCATCGGGGTACAGCAGAGACTGCAGGTAGTTAATGTACTTGATGGCAGCCCTCAGGGTTTCCACTTTGCTGAGTCGTTTCTCCAAATACTCCTCTGGCAGGTGATGTCGGAGCCGGGCGTAGCCTTCGTTGACACACTTGACCCTCTGCCTTTCCCGCTCGTTCCTTTTCCAGATGAAGGCCGGCCCGTAGGAATACTCACACCTTCTGTAACTGGGGTAAGGCATTGCGAAAGGGAAGGGACAGGGCTCACTGTAATTTTCCATGAGCAGGGCATCACTGGGAAAAGGAAGCAAAGGCAAATCTTCAGGGTAAGGAGATGGCCCTGGAGCCTCAGGGTACAGGTGGACAGTGACCATGGGGTTCCGATAGAAGGACCTGGACAGTGGCAAGTGGGCAGATTCAGAGAAGACGGAAAGTTTGTCTGGTGCGTTAGGGTAGCTTCTATCATCCATCATTTTCTCTTTAACCTAGAAATAGAACCAAGTTTGGGCAGGCATGAGTGACTTTCTTGGAGACCAATGTTTTAAAGAGTTCTGCTTCGATATTTGGGAAGGTAGATGGGATCAGAATAGTCTTTGTGTAGGAGCTGGGTGTGGTGGTAGGCAACTGCAGTTCCAGCACTTGGAAGGTTGAGGCAGAAGGATCCTTACAAGTGTGAGGCCAGCCTAAAGTACATAGTAAGAGCCTGCCTCAAAAAATCAAGTCAAGGGACTGGGAAGATGGCTTAGCAGTTAAAGTTGCTTACTTGCAAAGCCCGCAGCCATCTCCCCAGCCCCTCAACAAGCTGGGGAGATGGCTAAGTGGTTAAAGGCACTTGCTTGCAAAGTCTTCTGTCCCAGTTTCGATATTGCAGTACCTATGCAAAGCCAGAAACAAAAAGAGGTGTATGCATCTGGTGTCCATTGCAGCGGCAGGAGGCCCTGGCACTCCCTCTTCCCCACATGCAAATGAATAAAGAAATATATTAAAAAATAGGAAATCTTTAAAATAAAACAGTAAGTCATAAATGTACCACAGCTTTGTTATCCATTCATCCAGGGATTTGAGTTGATTATAAGCGTTCAGGGGAAATTGGTCAATAATACTTGGAGAAAGCAGAGACCACTGATATACAATGCAGACTGTTGCCATGAAAAGGCTGAACACACTGCCTTCTGGGAGAGATCAGCAAGCCAAGAAGTGATCACTTGGGCAATAGAGGCACCATAACCTAGGGAGAGTAGTCAACAGCTTTCAAATTGGCCAAGAAGTCCACTCAGTGTCAAGGAGCCCTTAACTGGAATTGGGACTCAGGTCAAAATCCTATGGAAACCAAAAAAGGTGGGCCCCAAGGAGAAACTCCCATTACTAGAGAACTACAGAGAGGCTAATCCCAATAGAATCTCACCAAATTAGAAATGTGTGTCTCATTTAACCCATATTGACCTCACTCTCCAATGGAGATCCTGTTTGTTTGTATTTTTCAGAAGGCAGCGAGAGAGCCAAGGTCATTCCAACTCCACCAACAAGCTACAGGTGGAGGGCTGACATCCTGGCAAGAGACAAATCACCCCAAGCTTATCAGGTAGGCCCCAAATGAAACCCTTGAGAGAGTGACGGGATAGCAAGAGATCTATCAGCACAGCTAATCAGTCAACCCAGGATAAGTCAGCATGACAGACAACAGTGATTTCCAAAAAGATCTAAAGCAGGAGTACATAGGCCATAAAGATCTCAACAATAAAGCAGTCTTGAAACTCACCTACTATGACTCAGAACTAAGCAGAAGAGGGGACGGAAAGATTGTAAGAGCCATGGTGGGGGAGAATATCCAGAGACATTGCCTCCCTCAGCAACATCACACAAGGGGTGGGGGGACCTGGCTGCCTTTTGTGTTACCCATAACCTTCTACCCTGGGGAACAATCCAGTATGTCCACTGAGGAGGATACCCAGTGGATTGGGGACAGGGAGGAGGGAATCGGGGATACCAACGTAATATTTACTAATATAATGTATCTAATTTTGGACAATAAAAATATCTATTAAAAATTAAAAAAAAATTTTTTTAAACCAGTAAGTCATACAGGAAGAACAGGTGCATGGATGATCATGAGGTGTAGGCCAGTGACAAAGCCATCGTGACCCTGCCTCATAACTGAAGCCTCGGAGGCATGGGCTTCCCAAGCAGTGCTTGCTAAGCAAAGTCCAAAATTGGAACATGAAAGGGAAAAGAATCTTTCTTTTTCTTCTTCTTTTTTTTTTTTGAGAGGGTCTCCTGTAGTCCAGGCTGGCCTTGAACTCTGTGTAGCCAAGGATGTCCTTGAACTCCTGATCCACCTGCCTCCATCTCCTGAGTATCAGGAGTGCTGGCAAGCACCACCACACCCAGACTATGCAGTAGAGATGGAAACCAGGGCTTCATGCACAGTAGGCAAGCACCCTACCAACTGAGCTACAAAGTCTCTCTATGTAGACAAGGCTGGTCTTGAACTCACGTTCTTGCCTTAGCTTCCTGAATATTGGAATTACAGGAATGAGCCATCATTTTCTCTTGAATACTCACTGTAAAATCCTTGTAATGAGAAAGTCACCAACACATTTAAAACAAAGTCAAGGGGCTAGAGAGCTGCTCAGTGGTTCAGAGTACTTGCAGGGAAAGTCTGCATGCCCAGGTTCAATTCCCCAGTACCCATGAAAAGCCAGATGTACAGAGTTGGTGCATGCATCTGGAGTTTTGGTTGCAGTGGAGGGAGGCCCTGGCAAGTTCATTTCTCTCTCTCTGCTTGCAAATAAATAAGCATATTTAAGACAAAGACAAAGTCAATTCACACATTCCTACACAGAACTTTATACTATGTAATGTGCAGCTATGTTTAGGCTTTGGTGTGTCCCTTCATCAGGGTAAATCATTCTACCCCAGGAGGGCCATGCCAATATATCCTTCCTAAGACATCTACATCCATCCCGTTTAAACTGTATAGTATGGACTGAATGCAGGGCCTCGTGCTAGGCAAACACTACCACTGAGCTGTATCACCATTATTTCTCTGTGGTTTAATGAGAGTTAACTAGGAGGCAGGGAAGGAGCCTTCCGCTCTTCTTGCTATGCTCCCCTAGGAAAGTTTCCTAACCTCCCTGAGCCTCAGTTGTTTCCTTTGCCCACTTGAGACATTAAATATCCAATGGGTGTTTGTAAGGAATAAATCATTTTAAAAATTACATGCAATGTGCCAGGTACAAGCAGTTTTCTGCCTTCCTTCACAGAAGAATACTGGCAGGGCCTTTCTCTGCACTTTATAGAAAACCTAGTTTATATTTTTCCTAACACCAGGGAATCAAAACATTGACCTATCTAAATAAAGCCCATTTGCTGAAATCTGAACACTCCTAAAAGCAAAATCAGGCAGGATGGCGCATGCCTTTAATCCCAGTAGAGATAGGATTGCTGTGAGTTCAAGGCCACCCTGAGACTACATAGTGAATTCCAGATCACCCTGAGCTAGAGCTAAACCCTACCTGGAAAAACAAAAACAAAACAAACAAAAAAGGCAAAAGCAACTTGATCTAATTGTGGATCTCCATAATCCAAGGACATAGCTGAGACCTTCCCAGGGGATCATTTCAGTAGCTTCAGCAGTGACAAGTTTTTCCCTAAACTTCACATGTCAAAAGAAAGAGGCAAAACAAACATTCTCTCTCTCTCTCTCTCTCTCTCTCTGTTCTCTCTCTCTCTGTTCTCTCTCTCTCTCTCTCTCTCTCTCTCTCTCTCTCTCTCTCTCTCTCTCTCTCTCTCTCTCTCTCTCAGCTAGGGTCTCACTCTGTAGCCCAGGGTGGCCTTCACCTCATGGGATCCTCCTGCCTTAGCCTCTCAAGTGCTGAGAGGAGTCTGGTTTATGCAGTGCTGGGGATTGCTTCATGCATGCTCGGCAAGCACTCTACAACTGTTACATCCCTGCCCTCCCAAGTGCCCTTCACAGGCCCAGCTTGGACGTAGGCCAGCTCTGATGTTATGGCGATCCTCCCGCTTCAGGTTCCCAGGTGTTAGGATTACAGGAGTGTACCACCACACCCAGCTCAGTGCTGCTTTTACCAGAACACAGCAAGAATTCTACAGATGGCACCATATAATGAGAAGCGTGACCTTCAAAACCAGATTCAAGTGCACTTCAACTCTGGGGAAAAGGTCTGTCAGAAAAGATAAAGCTATGGAAGTGGAAAGGGCTGCAGGGGCTGGGGGCAGGGTTATGACAAGTCCTAGTGAAAATGTCTGGAGAAGGAGTCAATATTGGAAAATCTTGTCCTAAAAAGCAATAGGGAGGACAAATGGGAAAGTGTCTATTAAAAATCAAAACAGATGGGCTGGAGAGATGGCTCAGCGGGTAAGGCACTTGCCTCCAGTGCCTAAGGCCCCGGGTTCAATTCCCCAGGACCCACATGAGCCAGACCAACAAAGTGGTGGACCTGGTGTGCTCTCTCTCTCTATCTATCTCTCTGCTTGAAAAATGAATAAATTAAAAAAATCAAAACAGAGGAACAGGAAGTGAAAGATTCCAAATTACTGACCAAGTGACCTCAAATAACAGAAAAAAGAAGTCTCTGGAAGATTAAAAGTAATTCCGTGGAAAAGAAAGGGTTGCTGAGGACACGGGAATGACAGCAGCCTTCTCATAATGCCACCAAAGTCACTTATGCAAAATTTTATTTTGGAGTAAGGTTTTTGCCCTGAAAGATAAATACTGCCTTAAATCTTGACCCTGATGAAACTTGAGTGATTTGCATAAGACACAGGTAACTTAGTTGTTAGGTTTTAACAAGACTTGCATAATTCTTAGACGAAGCGCAGTGTCCCTGAAGACACAATGATGAGCTTTTTCTACTGAACATTTCCAATAAATCCACTGATCAATGTGGGAGCATTTAAGTACCATCACTTAATGCAAGAGAGAGACATCAGTAAGAAAATAAAAACTGGGCTGGAGAGATGGCACCGATCCCCCAGAACCCACATAAAGCCAGATGCACAAAGTGGCAAATGCAATCTGGAGTTTGTTTGCAGTGGCAAGAGGCCTTGGTGCACCCATTTTCTCTCTCTCTCTCTCTCTCTCTCTCTCTCTCTATATATATATATATATATATATATATATAGTGCTTATAAATAAATAAAATATAAAAAAGAAAATACATGCAATCATGGAGAGAATCAAAACAAAAACCTTAAAAAACAAAACAAAAAGCCTTCCTGGGTGTGGGTGGATGAGGAATGGACATGGCTTCTTGGTGCTGGGCTCTAGGTTTCCAGAGAGATGCAGAGCCGACAAACCTAGGCTGGGGTAAATCTCAGTTTTCTATCTGAGAGCTATTCTGGGAAATAAACCAGGTCTTGGTGATAAAATTAAGATTCTTAATGCTCTATGGAGCATAAAAACTTCAACCATCACAGATCTTTAAAAATCTGGCATATAAAAAAATAAAAAGCTACCCTTGCACATGTAATTGAATTACGGATTGGGAGAACGGATTGGGACGCTGAGAAATGCACTTCTCAACTGGGTGGGTGTGGTGGGGCACACCTTGAATCCCAGCACAGAGGTAGGAGGATCGAGGCCACCCAGAGACTACATAGTGAATTCCAGGTCAACCTGGGCTAGAGCTGGACCCTACCTCAAAACAAACAAAACAAAACAAACACAGAAGCCAGCACACCTTTAATCCCAGAATTTGGGAGTGGGAGGCAAAGGTAGGAGGATTGCCATGAATTCGAGGCTACATAGAGAATTACAGGTCAGCCTGGGCTAGAGCAAGACCCTACCTTGAAAAACAAACAACAAAAACAAAAAAACTACAAAAGGAGAAAAGAGAAATGTGCTTTTATATCTCCTCAGGTTAAGGAGATTTAAGGCTGCACAGCACACAGCAGGGTGGGGTCAAAGCAGGGGACCCTGACCTCCAAAGCAAACCCTCTCTTTTATAGAGGATTCCATGGATCTCCCATGAAATGTGTACTACCTGCCATTCTAAGACAGGAGCATAATCAGACAGAAGAGACAGCTTATCATGTAGCAACTGTGCCTACGGTTTTCCTCAAAAATCATGTCCCTTTATCTCCCCCATGGGAGGACTGCTGTGGAGCAGTGTCTCTTACCTGAGTTTTGTTGCTCAAGAGGCTGGATTTGGGGCTGCATCAGATTTAAGGTGATTTATAGGTAGTCACTTAGTAAAAATATGCAAAGTAGCTTACAGTTAAACAGAACTGCCTGCTTCTGGTTTAGCTGGAGACAGGACAACGCATAACAGTGCTAATCAGAAAGGTGTGCTTACACATCCTCTTCTTTAAAGAATGTCCCCCATTCATCCAGACTGTTTACAGAAAATATGACTTAAAGTCTTAGAAAAAGCAAATATTGGTCAATATTCTTTTAGAGAGTAAACCCAGAACTAAGGTCAGTATCACTTGCATTTTTTTCTCAATTTGAAAAGTTGCAGGGCTGGGGAGATTGCTCATTGGCTAAAGGCACATGTTTGCAAAGCCTGCCTGCTAGGGTTCAGTTCCCCAAAAGCCAGACTTACAAAGTGGCACATATGTCTGGAGTTTATGCAGTGGCAAGAGGTCCATTCTCTTTCTCTTTCTCATTAATAAATACTTTAGCCGGGTGTGGTGGCACATACCTTTAATCCCAGCACTCAGGAGGCAGAGGTAGGAGGATTGCCATGAGTTTGAGGCCACCCTGAGACTACATAGTGAATTCCAGGTCAGCCTGGGCTACAGCGAGACCCTACCTCAAAAAACCAAAATAAAAATAAAAACTTTAATTTTTTTGTAAAGCAATGTAGAGCACAGTGGTGCATGCCTGTGATCCCAGCACTTGGAAGGTGCAGGCAGGAAGATCAGGAGTTCAAGGCTAGCTTCAATTACAGTGAGTGGGAGTGAGGCCATGCTGGGCTACATAAGATCTAGTCTCAACCCCCAGCCCCAAGAAAAACTGCATTTAATTCTCTTGGGCAGTCCAATACAATGGTGTGAATATGAGAGCTGACAGTTTTATATCTCTACTTTGGCATAATGATTTTCTTTTTTGTTTGTTTTTTGAGGTAGGGTCTCACTCTAGCCCAGGCTGACCTGGAATTCACTATGTAGTCTCAGGGTGGCCTTGAACTCATGGCAATCCTCCTACCTCTGCCTCCCGAGTACAGGGATTAAAGGCGTGCGGCACCACGCCCGGCTCATAATGATTTTCTTTAAAAAATAAAAAGCCAGGGTGGTAATACACGCCTTTATCCCAGCATTCCAGAGGCAAGCCTAGAAGGATTGCTGTGAGTTCCAGGATACCCTGAGAATACACAATGAATGCCAGGTCAGACAGGGCTAGAGCAAGACCCTACCAGAAAAAACAAAACAAAAAGATTAGAGGGCTGGATATATGCCACAGTGGTTAAGATGTTTGCCTGCAAAGCCTAATGACCCAGGTTTGATCCTCCAGTATCCATGTAAAGCCAGATGCACAAAGTGGCTTATACACCTGGAGTTTGTTTACAATGGCTGGAGGCCCTGGGCACCCATTCTCTCTGTTTGTCTCTCTTCTCTGTACCTCTTTCTTTGCTTGCAAATGAATTAAAATCTTACGGGCTGGAGAGATGGCTCAGCGGTTAAGGCACTGGGTTCAATTCCCCAGGACCCACATAAGCCAGACCCACAAGGTGGTGGCCCTGGTGCAATCTCTCTCTCTGTATCTCTCTGCTTGAAAATGAATAAATAAGATAAAATAAAATCTTAAAAAATAACAAATTAGAAATTATCATGCTATAAGGATGTTTTAATATATGGTGAAAAATTCTCACCGCTTAATGTCATAGATACACAAACATTTCATGGTATAGTTAAGCCTGATCATGTTTCAAAATGTGCTTGAGGGGACTGGAGAGATGGCTCAGTTTGTAAAGCCTGATGGTTTAGGTTTGTTTCCCAGCAGCACAAAGAGGTGCAAACATCTAGAGTCCATTTGCAGTGGCAGAGGAACAGCCATGCTCTTTTCTCCCACCCCACACTCTCTCTCCCCCTGCTTGAAAATAAATTTTTGTTTTTTGAGATAGGGCCTAGCTCTAGCCCAGGCTGACCTGGAATTCACTATGTAGTCTCATAGTGGCCTCAAACTCAGTGATCCTCCTACCTCTGCTTCCTGAGTGCTGGGATTAAGGCCTGTACCACCACGCCCAGCAATAAAAATAATTGTTAAAATGTGCTTGAGGGTCAGACACTAACTGAAATAACTTGTGCCCTTATTTTCCAGATTTCTTTACTTGAAATACTTCATAACTGGCATCCAGGTGGTGAAAACCACTTTGCCATGAATAAAGCCAGAAATGCTGAGCAATATGTGCATGTCATCCACCCAGGAGGCTTGGGGTGAAGAGAAAATTTCCTTATTGCAAGTGTCCTAGTCCTTGAAGACCACACACCCCGAGACTGGGTTTGGTCATTACACTAGTACAGCTGGTTTGTTGTAGGAAAATATCTGCCGTTAGGCATTTCAGATCCAACTTACTATGAAATACAGCCACAGGCCAGCCAGATCCCTAAATAGTCAGTACAAAAGCCAAACAGTGAGTCCACACTTGGAGGAGGCTGGCTACACTGCAAAATATCAACAAGTTTGAAAGTAAAAGCTGGTCTATTAATAAAGTTTGTTTAGTGGAACACCATGAGGAAAGTGTCAAGCACTTACCTGGCATTTTCCCACAGCTCCCATCACAACAAAACAACAATGACACCTGAAAATTACCTTAAAAATCAAGTTAAAACTGTGTGGTGAGAAAGAAAATGCTAGTTCTCAGTGAGGGAATACAGTATGATTTACAGGCAGATTTAACTTTATTAATAAAAGTCATAAATAGGAAAGAGGTTTATTGGCTAACTTTGAACGGTGTGTTTTTAAAAATGTCTCTATTAATACATTAAGAGGGAAAAACACTACAAAGCATGTGTGTTTGCTTTCAGTTCCGAGTCTTCCAGCAAGAGCTGGTGAAATCAACAGGGTATCAACAAAACCCAGGGAAACTTGGTCAACTCTTCCCATTGTCTGCCTCATTTTTCTGGTCACCTTGAATCTGCTTCCCAGTTAGCTGAGAACAACATGGCGGTCAAAGACAGACTTGCGCTGTTCTTGAACCTGAAGCTTCCAGCGCTGCTGAGCGTACTCCACCTTGTTCAGGACGTTGGCTCGACTGCGGGAGCGGGCCAGCACATCATGGGCGTTTGCAAAAGGCTGGTGGTCCTGAAAATGCAGACGGAGGACAGCAGAGATGGTAACTCAGGGCAAACCCGAACCGCGCGCACACACACACACACACACACACACACACACACACACACACACACACACACCTGCACAGGGAG
>PVHP010021817.1:0-29074 GCA_004024765.1 Zapus hudsonius
CGGAAGAGGAGTAGGTCTGGGTAGGAGTGTAATGAGTTCGTGTGGTGGACAGGAATCGGGGATTTCAAATGGAGTTTAGGAGAGAACTGGAGGCAGTGTGTGATGACAGAAGGTCTGGGAGAGGTGAGATTTCCCAGAGGATGTGGAGCAAAGGCAG
Organism: Zapus hudsonius; assembly: GCA_004024765.1. NCBI lineage: Eukaryota > Metazoa > Chordata > Mammalia > Rodentia > Dipodidae > Zapus > Zapus hudsonius. Next base: position 158 of record PVHP010021817.1, read on the forward strand.
CTGAGGTTGGAGTTCTGGAGACCCTAACATTTAAAAAGACATCACAAAACAGCTTCTTAGTTCATCTAGGGATCACATCCTACATCTGTGGGAACCGCTGGTTCCTGATTGGTGTTTCACTCAAGAGGAATTTGACAAAGGGTGGCTGATTCAGTCACTTCAGAGGCGGGGAGGGAGGAGGATACCCTCTGGTTGCAGCTTTTCATGATTCATTGTTTTCAGGAAATCTTTCCTGTTTCTGACATTACGATGCATTTGTGATTTTACTTTTCTCTAAGATTTAGAGAAAATTTAGATTTAGCATTTAAAAGGCTAAAACCTTAACACAGACACATTACTCATCTGATTTTGTATGTCTTTTAAAACTATATAGCTGTTGTAATTAACACATAAATGTTCAAATGTGATTTTTCTTCTGTGCTACTGTAGTGAGGATTGAAATTATTTTGAGTGAAATCCAGCTAGATGCTGAAAGATAGTTAAGAGGTTAAAGACCCGTTATCTTTATTTAGTGACTTTGTCAGCTTATCATTCAGCCCTAATAACCTTGAATCTTTAGTGAATGAAATAAATCACATCATTCACAAATCTGTACAGCTTTTCTAAGTCCATTGCTCCCTACAGATCCATTATTCAGTGTGCCTAACCTAATCACTGCTCATATTATACTAGGATTTTCACCCCTTGTCTATTACTTTCCAAGCTTTCTGTATGCATTCATTCTTTTGAAAAATATTTATGTAGTGACCCTCACACTCCATGCTCACAGGCCCCAACACACTGGCACCTGAAAGTGCAAGTCTGAAACACACCTTGCTCCTTACCAGCCCAGGCTGCACAGGCCCCAAACCCAGTGGCACCCAGAAAGCATGGGTCCCAAACTTACCCGCACCTCACCCACCTGGAATGTACTAGCTCCAAACACACTGGCACCCCAAATGCACAGGCCCCAAACATACCTTTCCCTTCACCAGCCCTGGTGCACAAGTCCCAAACACTGGTGTCCTGCAAGCACCTTCCCAAACTCACCACACACCACACCTGCTTCTCTTTCATGTTTTTTGACTTTGCAAAGCCAGTGTGAGTGGAGAATCCCCTCACCACAGTTCTGCTCCTGCAGGCTCAGGCAGAGTGGGGTGTGTAGCTCTTCCCAGATGACTGCCTGAGCACAACTGGAGCTGATTCTGGCTGGTTTTATGGTTTCTAGAAGCTCTAGATCTCTGCTATGTCTCTTCTTTGTGGTTCTTAAAATCTTTCTGCACCCTCTTCCACTCATTCCCTGAGTCATGGTGGGTAAGGTTTACGTCTGCTTTATTGTTGAGATCTAAGTGTCTCTGGACTTCTGCTTTGGGTTGTGATGTGTATTGTGGGTGTCTGTCTCCAGTGACCTTTCATGGGTTAAAAGACAGGTGTTTTTAATAGCCACATGTGACACACAAGAACATTGAGGCACAGAGTAGTGAACAAAGTTGTCTAAAATCTCAAATTGTAGGTGGCAGTCCTGGAATTTGAACCTGATTTCATACTCAGGACTGGTCTTAGAACCAGCATAACTCCAGGTGAAGAATAGGCCCATCTGTTGGATTTTTTTTTCAGGTATTTTCACGCTGAAAATATTTTACAATTTTTTTATTTAACTTATATCTTTATTATCCAAAGTTAGATACATTGTATTAGCAAATAGTATGTTGGTATCCCCATTTCCCTCCTCCCTGACCCCTGTCCACTGAGGATCCTCCTCAGTGGGCAAACTGGATCAAACCATGGATAAGGGAGTTATGGATAGCCTAGGAGGCAGACAGGTTCCACTCCCTCTTTGTGTATTATTGCTGAGGGGGGCCATATCTCTGGATATTCTCCCCCACCATGGCTCTTACAATCTTTCCACCCCTCTTCTCCTCTGTTCCCTGAGTCATGGTGGGTTAGTTTTAAGGCTACTTTATTTTTGAGATCTTAAGGGCCTCTGTACTTCTGCGTTAGGTTATGTTGGAAATCTATGGTGTGACTCTTTTAGAACTGCCAGGTTTAGATGAAGGATCATTCAAAGACCCTTTATGTCATAAGCAGTGTTATATATGTTTGCTAATTTGGCTTTCACTAACAATAAGCTAAAGAAATACTACTGTCACAAAGTAGGTTTTGGCAAATCTTCGGATGTGGCAGCAACATACTTCCAAACCAAAGCTTCATTGTGTTAAAGTTGTCTGTGTAATTACAGGGTGTAGGAAAAAACAAGATTGTTGACAGATTCCTTCACCTGCTCAACAGACCCCGTGAATATATCCAGCTGCACAGGTAAGGGAATTGGATACATGAGCTCTTAATATCTGAATAAGTCATTAATCTTTCTTGTATGAATTGGAGATACTTTCTCAAATGCCCATTTTATAAACCATTTTCACTCCTATTCTTCCTGCTTGTAACCGTTTCCTTAAAAGGAAGAAAGCCCATATAAGATTTATTTATAAAGTTACTAATACTTATAAACATGAATTATTAGATATTTTTGGACAGAGTATGATGCACATTACATTCTAGGATTTAAGTTAGGAGGAAAAGATGTGGCCTATGTTTGTTCTCCTCCCAAGAAGCTAACGTAGTTCACAGGAAGAAGCACAAACTCATGGACCTCAGGTGTGCGATGAGGAGCATAGACATGTGGACAGAGCCTGGTGTTAGTGTCTCCTGCCTTCCTTGAGACACTTGGGTATTCTTTAGTCTTGTGTGGTCACACTGTTGGTTCAGGAATAGCTAGTAAGCAAGTAAATTTTCTTAATATGCTTTACTTTAAGGTTTATCAGTGAACTTGCTCCAATTTTTAAAGAATCAAATATCAGTGACAGATCTACTGGAAACTAAATATTGTTTTGGTAGGGGTGAAGGGAATATACCAAATATAAAGAGAGAAAACAGAAAGCTGGACCATGCTATAATACTTAAGGTCCATCTCCCATTGACACACTTCCTCCAGCAAGGCACCAGCTCCTGAAGATGCCACAACCTTCCAGAACATCCCCTCCCAATATGGGGATTAAGTATTCAAAAACACAAGTCTGTGGTGGACTTTTTATATTCAATCCATCAGTCACCAATCTAGGAAAGTAATGTATCCCAACAATGATAAACAGAAAAGCATAGCATGCCACATCATAAATAAATGACTGAAAGCCTAGTGAAAACATTTAGAACTACCAGAGGTGAGAGGAAAGCACGCACGCGCGCGCGCACGCGCGCGCGCACACACACACACACACACACACACACACACAGCAATGGTGATTGAAATGGCTGCTGACTTTTTACAAGAAATAAATACAAAATTACAGTTCAATTAAATGGCTGCTTTATGTTAACTGAAAAGTTATTTGTTTAGAATAGCACATTCAGCAAAAGATATTCTTTACATATATAGGTAAAATAAAGTCATTTTCAGACACATAGATTATTTTTCAACAGACCTGCATAATAAAAGAAAATTGCAATTTAATATTTTCCACAAATATTGATACAAGCATTCTTAACAAGGGTTAACAAATCAAGTCTGAAAACATTTAAAATGTTTTTATATTGTGACCATGTGGATTTTACCCCAGGAATGTAAGGTAATGATGCCCCATTTTTATTCTTAGAACTACCTGCCTTCTCAAACAGTTTTGCCCAGGGGATTAATATTCTTGTTGTCCTGTTCAATGAACCAACTTTTATTTTGTTTCTTTTACATTTCTGGAATATCTGATTTGGTCTTTGGTATGTCCTTTCTTTGGATCTAATCTGCTCTTATATGTTTTACCTTTCCGATCTGAACACCTTGATCATTGTAGCCTTTAAATTTTAATGTATGTATTTGAGGCTGTCTTTGAGTTTCTGGGCCTCAGACTCTTCATCACAAAGTGAGAAAAATGGAGCCACTTATGATATCTCCATTTTTGTTTGATGTTTAAATTTTTTTACAAGGCTGGGGAGATGGCCAAGTGGTTAAAGGTGTTTGTTTGCAAAGCCTGCCAGCCCTTTGATTCCCAAGTACCCAGGTAAAGCCTGATGCACAAAGTAGAGCATATGTCTGATGTTTGTTTGCAGTGGCAGGAGGCCCTGGCATGTGCCCATTCACATTCTCTCTCTTTCTCTCTGTCTCTCTCTGTCTCTCATGCACATGCACACATACACAAATAAATAAAAAAATAAATAGTGAATGTATATCTTTACCTACTGAAGAAAATGGCATTGATTAGAGAAAGCACGCCTTACTTTCCTCTTGCTTTCCTGCCTAGGATGTTTTTAGTACCAACACTTTTTTTACAAGTAACAAGTGATTCATAAAAGTGAAGAGGTGTCTCTTTCTAGCTTATATTTTGTGGTAATACCAACACTGATAAATAAATATGCGGATGTATCTGTATGAAAAGTTTGCCAAATTCAAAATTATAAAGCTAGATGCTTATAATTTTACATCACCCATTGTTATATTATTGACTGATAATTGTATTATAAATATAATGTTTGTTCAATTGAATAATATTGAATACTTATTATGTAAAGTTGGAAGTGAAAAGAATCAATTTAAAATATTTAATTTTAAAGAGTATTCACTAATTAGGTTACCATTGCCACTAATTTCAATGTGAAGAACTTTTTCTTTCTTATGCAGAGTTGGTACTATATTTGTGATAGAACTTGAGCTCATACAGTTGCTTTAACAGAAATGTGTTTAAAAGGACAAAAGTAGTCATCTGAAAACATGTTTAGGACTTCTCTAGTCTGTAGAAGATCTACTTGGGGTCTTTGTTTATTTTAGATTCCTTCTAATGGATTTGTGATGTTGTCCTCTAAGTAATTAGTCCCCTTCAATTTGTCTTATTTGAACAAGATTAGTTTCAAGTGCCATTCAAAAACAATTTTTATTTTTTAAAAAAAAACCTCACTAAAGGCACATGAATAAAACACACAAACAGGGTACCTTCAAGTATGGTCTTATGGTCTTGTGTTTTGATAATTATATTTCATAAAATGAACAAGCTATAGTTAAAATCAAGATGTTTTCTTAAAGATACAACTTAGGGAATTTAAACATTTATGGTATAATTACTATGCTCATATATATTCATATATATTTCAAACAGAAGAGATTACATGGCTCACATTTGTATACATGTACATTTGTGAAGTGTTATCTATGTACTATCTTTCTATGATTTTATGTTAATTTGAAGTAAAAGAGGACGTTTGAATTTTTAATTTCTATAGTTACATTCCTCCTTACATGAAAGTGTATGTCTGTATTAAAATTAGACTCACTATAGGGCTAGATGAGGACCTAAGGGCACATTAGCATGATCTGTGCTCTGCTGTTTTCTAACGGTGGTGTCCATGTGAAATACAGGGGTCCTGGGCTTCCCAGCACAGCCCTGACTTTCTCTTTCAATAGGCTTTTCCTCACCTATGATCACTGCATGATTCTGTGCCTTACTTACAAGCCCTGTACTTGCGTCCATGCCTATCTTTATTCCTTCATCCAAAATGTACCCCAGTTTCTCCCAATCCTCCAGAGTTTGGTGCACTCTTAATTCTACTGGGAACATTTCTTGATGTATTATTCTGAGTACAACTTCTCCCCATTCTGATTCTCCATAGTAGTGAATCTGTACCATTGTTATAGAAAAGGTAAGGACTTTAGAGTTCAAATCCTGTCTTCACTATTGTGTATGTGGTCTTGAGTTTGTTAAATCCCCATTTCCCTTACATATCAAGTTGAAATATTTTCATGAAGGGTGGCTATGCAGATAAATGAGAGACTGTGTACAATGGTCTAACTATAGGGCCAGACATTTGTAGATAGCCAAATATTTAGGGAAACTCTAATATGAAATAGGATTTTATTTGTTTATTGTAGTTATTTTGGCCAAATATTTTACTTAGCCAACTCTGATTTGCATTATGATGGTAGAGCATCCCTCATGCTCCGAAATCCAAAACTTTTAAAAAACTGACATGATGCTCAAAAACATTTTGATTTTAAAGCATTTAATGTTTAGTGGATTAGAAATACTCATCTGGTGAGAGCTGTACAAATATTCCAAAATTCCAAAAACCTCAAACTCTGAAATACTTTGGTCCCAGGGATTTCAGATGAGGTGTGCTCAGTTTATAGAAATTTTAATACTTCATTGCCTTCCGCAAGCAGTTCTTCCCAACTAAACAGGAAGCTTTGAGAGGGCAGAAACCCGCTTTATTCATTATGTGTTAATTCATGCATGTAATCTGTTTTTACCAAATTCCTTCTGTTTGTCAGAGACTCTTAGGCATCAATGATGCATAGGCAATGGTACTGATGCTGTAGAGGTCTTTCTGCTTCTCAGGGTGCTGATCCCACCATGTGAACAAGGCATGTGCAGGGCTATAGGTGCTTGGAGAAGCTCTTGACCCTATGACTGCATATCTGTAATACAGTGGACAGGATCTGGAGAAGGTAGCATTCAAACTGAGTGTTAAGAGATAAGTGGAAGTTTTCTATGTAGAGAAAGAATAGAGGCATTGTGATAATTGAAGAAGGACTACGTATAAAATTCGTAGGGATACCTTGAAGGAGCTGAGCATGTGTGTGTTTATGTAGGTATGAGAATGGCAAGAGAAAGACATGCACTTCCTGGGGCTCATAGGCCCTGCTGAGCTAGATTGAATCCTAAATGTGATGTGGTGGCGTTAATGCAAGGTCCTGTTGACCACAGTCTGTGGGTTGATCAGTCAGATAGGGCTTGAATTACAGGAACACTGCAGGGTGATTTCAGGAAACCAGGTAAAATTATTGGAGCTAACCGAACCTACTGGTGATGAGAGGGAAAGAAGGCACATATTTTAGTAGGCTTATAGAATCCCTGAGAACTATGTGGAGGGAGATGGGGAAAGAAGTTGGGAGCAACTGCTTCGTGTATGTTCTGCGGTCACGAGGCCAGCACTTGGTGTGGTGCTCAGTGTGCACTGGGGGCCAGCACCTGCTTACTGAAATGGCTAGGTTTGTGCTAGTTTTAGCTGGACCTTCCGGCTCACACTCCCTTAATATCTGTTCTTACCTGGAGATGTGGATGGCTGTTTCAGAATTGAGGCTGTTCTCTACACATGCATGAGACCCGGGACTGTTATGTGAATGTTCCAAGCAGCCAGGTAGTTAAAATATTGTATGTGGCTGGTTATTTTTAAGCGATTTGCTTCTCATATTTTCTTATACATTTCTATTTTCCCCTCATGAAGCTAATTGAAGTATAATTTGTGCCAAATTAAGTACAAAAACTCTACTCTTGTCCCCCTTAAAGCAAAATGTCCTAGAATGAACGACAGGTTTTGCAAATAGAAGGCTTGTCTTGGGCTGAGGGAAACTGAAAGTGACAGTGTAAATTTTAAGTCCCAGAGGCCAGATAGAAGTATTGGTAGAAAATAGAAAAAGGCTAAGACTTAAATCCCATTGAAAAACGTGAGCCAACGGGGCATTCTTAGTAGCGATAAGACCAGTCAAGAACTAGAACATCCAGGTGCTCCTGCCTCAGCTTCCCTTTATGAATTTAAAAGAAACCTATTTTAGACACATTCTTATCAGCAATTGAACAGCATATTTTCCACCAGAAATACCAACTGCTACCTCCGTTTTATAAAAGAGATTAATTATGCTGGTGCCTCAGGTTGTTTTGTGAAGGTGTGCAGGTCTGTAATTACTATTTTGGGTGTGTGTGAAGAGTGGATTTGTGTGTGCCACAGTATACATGTGTAGGTTGAAAACAATTTTTGGATATTGGCCCTTGCCTTCTACCTCTATGAGACAGGGTCTCCCTCCACCCAAACAAAAACTTTTAATTTCCACACACAGCTTAATTTTTAAAATCATTTTATTGACAATTTTAATACTGTATGTAATGTGTTTTGATCATAATCCCCTCCCTCTATTTTCTTTTTCCCCCTTCCTTCTCCCCTTCCACAGACCCCTGCTTCTTTCCAACCAGTTTCTCTTCTATTTTAAGAGGGTTCTTTGCTGGAGGAAGGGACACTCCTCTATCAACCATGACAGATTGTTAATGGGCCAAATATTGAATATTCAGATCCTGTGCAGGTAATGACAGCCACTATGTGGTCATGAATGCAGTGGTCACTTCATGTCCAGAAGACAGCACTCCAGAGAACCCGTTTCCATCTGCTGGTTCTTACATTCTTTCTGCCTGTGTCCTGAGCCTCGGAGCGCATGATAGACATGTCTTATTCACTTTTTCTCGGTACTTTGATGGGTTTTGATTCTCCTTAGTAGTTATTGCCAACTGCAATAAAGAAGTTTCTCTGACCAAAGGTGAGAGCAGCCCTAATGTATGGGCACGGATATAAATACTTAGATTGCAGTTGATGGGTACAACATACCTGTTTAGCCAAATGACAGTAGTTCCTTCTCAGGGCCTTCAGAGCCATAGGTTTTCAGTACTAGCCATAAATTCCTTCATATGGAGCAGGCGCCTTAAATTCAATCAAACACTTGGTTGCCCCATAGCATGACATTATTGCACCAGGGGCACCTCTGACCTGACTGCCTGGTTGTGGAGCTCGCAGGGCCCACTGCTGCTTAAGACTGTTGATGACTTTTCTCCCCCAGCAGCCTGAATAGCATTTTTCAGCACTGTGAAAGCTAGGCAGCAGGAAGGAGGCTTCCAGCTCAGTTCCAGCTTGATTTCCCAGTGACCTGCAACTGAAGCATGTGGTGTCTTCAGCAATAGGGCCTTAACATCTAGTTTTGGTGGGCCACAAGGAATATTGGTAATTGGTCTAAGGCCACACCACCCTGAACTCAACTGACCTCATCTGATCTCTGAAGCTAAGCAGGGTTGGGCCTGGTTAGTACTTGGACGGGAGAATATTGGTAATTGCCTGTATTGTTTTGGGGGACTCTCTGATTCACTGGGAGGTATCCCACCCCTGCCACTGAGATTTTTCAGAAACAACCTATGGCTCCTGGGTACATCTAAGGCAGGATCTCTTATTGTTCTCCAATCCTTTTGCCAAGCCAGCTGGGACGCAGATTTTCTTATGCCCACCACGGCATCAGGTTGTGGCCTTTTATATGCTCTTCCTTTTAGGCAAGCACTCACAGAGATCCTCCTACCTCTGCCTCCACAGTGCTGGGATTAAAGGCGTCCCATGAGTTTGAGGCCAGCTGAGAGTACATAGTGAATTTCAGGTCAGCCTGGGCTAGAGCAAGACCCTACCTCGAAAAACAAAAAGTTCCAGTCTCAGATCATTTGAAGACAGCATCATGTTCCAGCCACTTTCACTATCATTGCCTGCTCTTGGGATCACTCCGACCAGCGCTAGCTGCAGGCTCCTTGCAGTGTCCACAGTGTGCAGAAGGAGCTATGCCAGTACCTGATGCCTCCCAACCGTCTTCTATTCACTTCAGGTGACTGTCTTAGTTGAGCTTTATTAAGTGATATTCCTTATACAACAGATATTGCTGCAGGCAGACTCCTCAGGTGGTGACAATAGAGATACTTAAAGTCATCCAGTAGGTTGGGATCTCTCAGTGCACAACTCTGGTAAGGAATTTCTGTTAACCAAGATGCTTCTGTAGTGTTTCACACAGGAAGAAAAGCATTGCTGACAATCTAAAAATTATTGCTACATTTAACTGTAATTACTCATTCATTAATTCAAATAGTCAGTGAGCACCTTGGGTCATGTTCTCTTGGAATAGAGCCAGAGGTAGGAATGCTTGTATCTATAACCTTGCAGAAGTTTGTGCTGCCACAGCTAGGGGTCCAGGAGCTTTTGAAAGTAGAAGAGATGTGGTTAGGATGCCAACAGTGTTTGCTACAGCAACCTTTCATTGAATTCCTATTATGTCCCTTTCGTTGTTATAGACCTTCAGAACCAAGGCCAAGGTTATTGCTATTAAGACACTTTCTTCCTAGTGTTTAGAAGATAAAAAACAAATAATTTAATATGTTGGAAAAATTGAGGCTAAACTGAAGATGATGGGGCCGTGGGATGATTGCTCAGTGAAGAAAAGTTCTTGCCTCGTGAGAACTGGAGTTCAGTCCCCTGCTATTCAGTTCCCACTTAATAATTCCAGGCATGGTGGCATGTGCCTGTGATCCCAGCACTGAGGAGTTGCAGACAGGTGCATCTTTGGGGCTCCTAGGCTTGCTAGTTTAGCCTAACTGGCAAGCTCTAGCCCAATGGGAGACTCTGACTCAAAGGAATAAGACCTGAGGTTGTGCCCTGGCCTTCACATGCACGTGCACACACATGCAGGTACAAAATAAAATGATGTGCACACGTTCAAAGGGCAAGTGATTAAGAGTGAATAGAGACTAAATGAGTCCCAGCCAATAGCTCAAGGTAGCAGAACTGAGCTATGATGTCAGCCTAGAAATTAGTCCATTCCTCATCTCTTGCCTGGCCTGTTGTGGTTGCCTCCTGGTTAAAAGCTGAGCCTCTCACCTCTCCTTTCCATGTCTCACACTGTTACAGACAATAAAGACAATCATTTGCAGTCCTGCCTAGAACCTGTTAGTTACTCCATTCCCAGAAGCAAGTCCACACTCCACAAGAATTTTTGTAGGGAAAAAACAACTCCTTTTTTCTTAAGTTTTTTAATAGTATAATTTTTATTGACAATTTCCGTATATGTGTATAACTGCTTCTTTTCCAATTAGTTATTCTAGTTTAATGTCTCTTTTTTTCTCTTTTACTTTCCTCCAACATTCATGATGATATGTCTTTTGGGGGGTTCAAAATAGGGTATCCCTCTAGCCCAGGCTGACCTGGAATTCACTATGTAGTCTCAGGCTGGCCTTGAACTCATGGCAACCCTCCTACCTCTGCCTCCCGAGTGCTGGGATTAAAGGAGTGAGTCACCACGCCCAGCTTCATGATGATGTGTTGATAGATCAATATTGGACAGTTAACACCAGGTGCTGCGAGGTTATGAATGCAGTAGCCATTTAGGTGAAGTAGACAGCACTCCAAAGTACTCCTCCCCTTCCTCTGCTCTTACATTCTTTCTGCTGCCTCTTCCACAATATTTTCTAGGCCTTGATGGATGTGATAAACATGTCTTATTTTGTGTTGAACACCTGTCACTTCATCTCAGCACATCAATGAATCATGAGTCTCCCCAGTAGTTACTGACATCTACAAAAAGAAGCTTCTCTGTCTGAAAGCGAGAGCAGCATTAATTTATGGACATAAGTATAAATATTTAAGGGGCAATTTGATGAGCATAACATATCCATTTAGCCATACAACATAATAGCTTCCTTCTAGGGCCTATGATTTTCTCTACTATTGGCTTTCGACTAGATTTTCTATATATGGTATGAATTCCCTCCTATGGAATGGACCTCAAATCCAATCAAATCCAGCCAAGCCACCATTGCACTAGTGGGCACATCTTGTCCGATTTGTCAGTTGTGTTGTATATGACTATTGATTAGTCAATAATTCCACTCCAGTATCCTACATAACATTTTCCAACACTGTGAAAACTAGACATCAGGGAGAAGACTTCCAGCTCTGTTCTACCTTGTTTTCTCAGTATTGTGCAACTGATGCATAGAGTGTCTTCAGCAGTAAGTTTTCACTGTCTAGTTCTGGTGCATAGAGTGTCTTTAGCAGTAAGCTCTCACTGTCTAGTTCTGCTGGGCAACCAAGAGTGTTGGCAGTAGCCTATATTCTTGATGAGACCTCATGGACATTTTTGACCCACAACTCTGGGAAATACCTCACTCAGACTGGTTTTTTTTTCACCTAGCACTGAAGTAATTTTCCATCCTCTTTCTTTTGTATTGGGTGGTAACAACACTGCTTATAATAAACATTGTGTTTAATTGAAAGCCCAAGGAAGTCTCATTCCAATATGATAAATGTGTCTACCATGGGTAGCAATAGACAATTTTATGATCATGGTCATATACTACTCTTGCTCAGCTGGAAGCACAGAAGATTTGTGGTTAATTCTTAAACCTGTTTACATCATCAAGTCCTAATCTCTACTCTATTAAATAATTAAAATGCTCTTTAACTTTATTTTATTACTGATTTTAAAAGGTATAGAATTACATTCTTAATTATATGTACTCTTCTTCACTTGAAAAGATATCTTTCAATAGCACTTACTTCTCATTCAGTGTTATGCTTGTACAGTACTGTCTGTGTGTGTGCATGTTCATGGGTGTGAATGTGGGTTCATGCATGCACAGTGCATGTATGGAGGGCATAAAACAATCCCAGGTGTTGATTCTCACTCCCCACCTGTTCACTTCTGCCAACACTGGGTTAGCTGGCCCAGGAGCTTCTGGGCTTCTCTCTCCACCTCCTGTCTCTCTGTTGGAGGGCTGGGATTTCAGACTCATGAAGTTTCTGGGGATCGGAACTCAGGTACTTAATTTGCATGTACTCACTTGACCACCTGAGCCATCTCCCCAGCCCTGTGCCTAGGTCTTACTGGTAAAAACTATCATTTAGTTGTATTTACAAAATCATCCTTCTGTTTAAACCGCTGAGGACATCTCTGTTCATGGCCTCCTCTGAGCTACATTCTGCCTTTCCTTTCTCATGTGGACTCATTACTGAGTAGACCATTACGATAGACACTTTTATTTCAAGGAACTCTAAAGTCATAAAGGAGATGACAGCATTTGAAGCTCTGTGTCTTCTCTTTTGCATGCATTTTTATGCTTGACTATTATTTTTCTAAAAGAAAGCTGACCTAAATTTATGAAAATGAAACATTACAATAGCACCCTTAAGGTCAGCAGCATTATTATGATGTGTTTTGCCTTCAGCAAATTAGAAGACAGCTTTGTGCCTTTGCAAGCAGCCGTTCAGAGCAGATGCTGTTCCTCGCCAGCAAACAGCTTTATTCCTAGTTTAACCAAAACGTGGCCTTTATGTAACTTAATTACTTTTACTGCATCTGGGATCATTTAAGTTACTGTTGAACATCAGTAACTTCAGATTGAAAGAAAAGATTTCAGTCTCAGAGTTAAAAATAGCTCAGCACAGTATTTGTCAGAGCAAGCCACGTGTGACAAAGGCTCTGATAGACAGCTGTATTGTGAAGTAGTAAGAAGTGAGAACAATTAGCGATAACAAATGTCAACAATTAGCTCAACATTCAAATTAATTCATGAGGATTTACTAGTAACTAAGAAGCTATCTCTTAATTAAACTTTATGCTAAAGAAACTGGCTAGGATGTGTTTAACTGGTCTTCCCACCAATATCACTGAAATTGTTGACTCTAAGCTTTTATTACCTTAGATTTCCAAGTTGGTTTTGAAAGGAGCAAGTCAAAATAGTTTTGAAGTCACTGCAAAATACTCTTAGGATCTGTGCTTTGTGTGGAGAATTAATATCTTGATTCAAGATGATTATAAATCCAGAGCAATGGTTTTAATCACATATTCTGAAAACGTTCTCACTAGGAGTCATCCACATACTATGTGCAACCACTGTGCTTTCTCACTTCCTGTGTTGAAGTTCATGAGATGATAGGATGTTTGAGAAATCAAGCTTTCTTCTTAGTGTATTGAGTACCATACAGACTTAGTACATTGTTGCTCCCTATATGAGCAGGGCATCTAGCCAGAATACAAGCCAGACATTTGTTCAAGCTCAGTATTACTTTATACATTTTACTAGCCATTGCTTTTCCTTTGATGAACCAGATGAAAGTACCAATAATAAAAATAAAACAAAAATACTCGTATCCTATAATTTCCTCTCTCTCTCTCTCTCTCTCTATTCCTCTGAAAGTCATGCTTCTCATTTGTATTTATCCTCGTCTTAGTCTCGTTTGAAAATCATCTGACATGTGTTTGTTCCCTCAAATGTATGTTTTTATCTCTCCTACCAAATCTTCAAGCAGTTTATTTAGACAAGTTTGATGCTAGGAGAATTCAAGTTCATTTGCCTTTTTAAAATTAGAATTCTGCTTGAATTTACTGTTCTCTTAATCTGCTATGAAACACTATAATTATTAATTGAAGGAAAAACCAAATTTCCTTCCTCCTGACAATGATGCAAGAGTTTCTTTTCCCTTCTTGGTGCTGGAAGGTGTCATGTTGTTTCCCCTTAAGTATGTGAGAGCGGAGGTGAGAAGTTCATTATGCTGCTATAAAAATCTGTGTGAACACTTCTTTTTCTCTTCCTCTCACACCCCTTCTCTATTGATAGAATATTAACAGTGAATTTAAGCAAGCTAATTAAAACTTGTACTTAGCTTGTGCAAAACTGAAAATTAATTTGTCGACAAAAGATAGTATAAAGTATGTGTGACATTAAGTGTATGACCTGTGAATACAGAAAATGAATATATGACTGTATATCATAATGTTACTCATGGCCAGAGTTGAAAAGCATCAATAAATTGTCATGGCATGTTTTTACTTTACATTTCCCAAAGCTTTATTTTTTTTTGCCATTTTTACTTTTTAGTGACGACAAAAGAATGATTCTTAGGAATGTGTTCTTTATGAAGTGGAGGTATCAATTGTTCAGAAGTAGGAAAAAAATCTATGTTAATTTCCAAATTCTTATAATTTATATTAAATCAACATAATACTATTTCTGGATAAAATTTTGCTTATTCTTTTTGTTTTTCTTTCGAAAAGAAGGATGACAAACAAAAATTAAAAAGAAGCACTTTTGATTTGTTATTCATGATCAAATATTAGTTTACTTCCTTACTAACTATGAAATATTTGGTTTAACTTTAGGGATACCACGGTACAAACTCTTACCCTTCAGCCTTCAGTTAAAGATGGACTAATTGTGTACGAAGATTCACCTTTGGTTAGTATGCCAATGATACAAATATTTTAAAAAGTGTTTTTTGAAGAATAGTTGTATTTCAGCCTGTGACTGGGTGAAGGGAAACTCTCATAGATTGTATTGCACTTCAGTTTAATTGGAACACAGTCATGTATTATTTTATATGTGGATATTTAAATGTAGGTTAAATGGAGTGCTGCTCTCCAGAGTGAGAGATTTGGGCAGTAACACAAATCTTCTTCTATTGATTTCTTTTTCAGAATTATGTTTCAAAGTTTACTGTTATCATTTCTCAACCTTTTGGCTAAGATCAAGTGTAAGTTCACTGTTGTCCTTAAATGGACAGAGTTTGAAATTAAACACTTCTAGAAGAGTTTCTAAACATTTTTTTAACTAATGAAATATTAACTTGGTCTTTTGGGAAGCTGGGAAGTTCCAGTTTCCACTCCAGACTCAAAGAAATCCCAGCATGTCAGGCAGAGCAGTAACACAAAGAGCTGGAATGGAACCACTCTTGGTCCTGGGAACTGGGGTCTCTGTGATTTCTACTGGAGCATTCCTAGTTGAACCCAACTTCTCCTTGAACAAATGGGTTGGGGTAGTAGCTACATGTTTTTCTTTTCTAAAATTTAAAAAATTTTAAAATTTTAATTTTAATAAATCATTAATTTTGAGAATATGTGGTAATATATTTGTGTTACAAAGAAACATCCTTTATTGATTGGTGTTTTTCTTATAATTATTAGCCAAAACTAAGAATCAGAAAATCTATAATGGGGCCCATTAATTTATGAGGTACTACTAACTTTTTAAAAACTTTTTTTTTAACTTGTCTTCCCACCAATGGTAGGTATACATTGATTTTTCACTTATCTCATCCGGTCTATCCCCTTAACATTTTTTTTAAAGAGCTTTAATTTTGGGGAATGAGAAGATGACCCAGTGGTTAAAAGGAACTTGCTTGCAAAACCTGCTGGTGGGGTTCAATTCCAAAGCAGCCCCCCAGGTAAGCCAGGCACAAAACGTTGCCAAAGTGCCTGACGTTTGTTATTAGCAGCAAGAGGCCCTGCATACCCTCCCTCTCCCCACAACACACACGGATTGAGTGCACACAAATAAAAAAAATTTAATAGTTTTTAGTTTTAATATTTCTTTTAGCCAAGTTGGTTTTGTATATGGCAAGTATCACATTAAGTATTCTGAAGTACAAAGGTTATAGCCTATTACTTGGTGAGTAGTGTACATATTTCTTGGTCTGACAACTGAGTCTTTCCTCACATTCAACCTCTATGTTCAGCCAACACTGTGTATCTGTCTTCACTTTTTCCCATTTTTGCCCCAGGAGCTTGAGCACTCATTCTCTTAGCCACATCTTCAGCAGCATCCACTCAGGCATCTAAAACTTTACCCTCTTTGAAGAGCCATAGCAAGCACAGCAAGTGCACAGGATTGTGATGTCCTGCCTCTCAACCTCCACAGTGCTTCAGTTCGCTTCTTTATTTCAAGGGTGTGAAATGTGGTTGGGAATGACCACCATAGGAAAACTTCTCATTCTGAGGGGAAATGACACGATTACTAGGTTCTTAGTAACTCTCTGAAGCTTTTGTAAAGATGTCACCTATATAGTACTGTGCCCATAATTTAAAACCCACTGTTAGAAATCCAAGGGAGTGATAAAGACTTAACAATATTGCTTCCATTTTTTGTTGTTTATTATAAATTGTCCATCTTCTAAGGTTAAAGCAGTGAAAATGGGTCATGTGCTAGTAGTGGATGAAGCAGACAAAGCCCCAACAAATGTCACCTGTATTTTGAAAACGCTGGTAGAAAATGGAGAAATGATCCTAGCAGATGGAAGACGCATTGTTGCAAGTGAGTATTTTTTAAAAAATCCTCTAATACATGTAATTTTTAATATCTGGTAGCAAGGTACAAATTTAACTGTCTACTATAAGCAATAAACATAAGTTCAATACAAATTAAATTTCATTGATTATAATCAGTAAAAATTAATGTATAAATATAGCTTTCTTGGTTTGAAATTTTTATGTTTGGAGCTGAAGGTTGAACCAGGGACTCAAGTTGGTGACCATAAGAGTCTGAAAATTTCAGTAACTAGAAGTTACTAGAGTAACTAGAAGTAGGACAAGTCAACCTTATACTTTTCTACTCTGAAAATATCACTGTAGAATCTTTATACTCATACATTTATTCTTTGTATGAGAATTTTTTTAAATTTAATACTACCTGGAATTTTTTAAATCTCTGACTTTTCTATTGCTCACAGTATTAGGATTTCTTTATTATCGTCTTAGCATAATTAGAAAAATCATTGGCTATTTAATTCATATATATGAATTTATGTACACTCATACATTCATAGTAACCCCATTATCTCAGTCTAACATCTTAGGGTATTTTTCATAATTGAACATGTCTACTTGGTTTATTTTAATGTCAATAACTTGATACACTTAAAATTATTATATGTCACTAAAGAATAAGAATAATTTTTGCTTTTCAGATTCTGCCAATGTGAATGGAAGAGAGAATGTTATCGTGATTCATCCTGATTTTAGAATGATTGTTCTGGCCAACAGACCTGGATTTCCATTCTTAGGCAATGATTTCTTTGGCACTTTAGGTATGTCAACAAGAACAGTGACAATAATAATATCAATAACAGTGTGTAATACCTGCCATTTCTTTCTATAGGCTGAACCACCATCATACCCACCTCAACGGAGGAGAGTATCTGACATTCAGAGAGATTATTTTTCTATAGTCAGCTAAAGACTGGTAGAACTGGGCTGTATATCTAAGTCTAGCTCAGAACCTGTCTTCTTTTTGTGTGTTTGTTTTGTTTCAAGGTAGGGACTTACTCTAGTCCAGGCTGACCTGGAACTCACTCTGTAGTCCCAGGATGGCATTGAACTCACAGCAGACCTCCTGCATCTGCCTCTGCCTCCAGAGTGCCGGGATCAAAGGCATGCATCACCATGCCCAGCTACAACCTGTCTTCTTAAACAGTTGCACTATACTTTTTTGTTTAGTTCTTCTTAGAAGAAAATAGCCAGCAATTTTTAGTCTTGTTTTACCACATCCCCCTAACTTTGAAAGGGCTGAGGCCAGCTCTGAGGAAATGCATTCATATTGATTAGCAGGCCCTGGAATAGATGTAAATGTAATCATCAGGAGCCTTGAAGAAACAACTGTGGAGTCCCATATGCAACACACAGCAAGGCCCAGTGTTCTGTTGGGATCTTCTATCTGACAATTCCACATCAAGGAATTTATCCAAGGGATTACCTGTACAGTAATTTAGGTACAAGGATAGTCAATAGAGCATAAAACCAGCAAGACCAAAAACAACCCAAATCTCTGTAAAGAAATTCTGTTGTATCACACAATAGAATACTATACTGCTATTTAAAAAGAATGAGATAAGAAATATCTTGTGCCGAAATAAAATAATCTTCAAAATAGTAGTTGAAACATGAATCTATCTATGAATATGTGCGTAATAGTCTATTATATGTACTCTTTTTTAAAAATTAATACATTTTATTAATAAGTAGAAACTCTATATGTACAAGTCTTGTATTGGTAGCCCCTTCTTCCTCCTCCCTACCCCTATTCTACTGAGGACCCTTCCCTTTGGGATTTCTGGGATGTTCCATGGGATGGAGAGCTATGAGATGTGCCAGATCTGTATATTCCCCCCACCATGGCTCTTACAATCTTTCTGCCCCTCTTCTCCAAAGTTCCCTGAGTCATGGTGGGTGAGTTTTAATTCTGCTTTAGTGTTGAGGTCTGAAGTCTCTCAGTTTGGGAGTCTGTCACCATTATTGTATAGGTTGTCATGCTTGCTGTGGAAGCAGCACTTTTGCTCGGCTCAACACTTCCTCTGTAATTTCACCTGGGCCCTAGATGATGTGTTCAGGGTGATTCATCTCCTGGCTGGGAGTCAGCTATCATTTTAGGTCTTGTTTGTAGAACTGGTTTGTTCATGGTTTTCACTGCCTTCTGAAAAATACAAACAGTCTCCAATGGAGAGTGAGATCAGTATTGGTTTTAATGGGCAGACATTAATACTTTGGTGAGATTATACTGAGTATAGCTTCTCTTTAGGCCCATGGTTAGTGGAGACTTCCCTTTGAGTCCAGATTCTTAATCTCTATAGGAATGTCTTGGATCCCAGTTCTAGCTAAGGGTTCCTTGCCACTGAGTGGATCTCTTACCCAATTAGATAGCCATTAATTACCTACCTAGATTGAGTGCCACTATTGCACAGGTGAGTAATTCTTGACATGCTGGTCTCTGTCATATAGCAGTGTCCCTGCTTTCTCCCAGCTTCGTGGGCCACTTTCCCCTGGCAGCTCATGTACCCCTTTCCAGCACTATATGGGCTAACCATCTGGGAACTGCTACCTTCTAGGTTCCTGCTTAGTCTCTCAGTGTTGTGTAGTGACTGCAGCCTGTGGCATCTTTTGCCAGGGGCAGATAATCAAGTGCTTTCACAGAGTCCTGTCTTCTTTTAGGGACCTTGTAGGTCTCTGTGATCAACAGCTCACTGTGGGAGCAATTTCTGTCACAGGGAGTTACAGTCATTGTCAGTTGTATTAGAGTTAGGTTTCATCTTATCCCCTTCAGGGCTTTTCTTGCCAGATGATACCCCCATATTCATCTAGAGGGTTATATTGTTTAGCCTACTGTCCAAGAGTAAGGATTCTACAGTATCAATTAATGATTGATTTTGCATTTAGTTTTGTGTGTATCTCCCCTCACCCTCGTATTCCCTCCCCCCATTCCCTTCCATTACCATTATCTGACTTTCAGTTGACATGTCAGGTTTGCTCACTCTTCAAACTTAACCTGATTAGGAACCACAAATGAGGGAGAATTTTTTTGTCTGTTCTTGTGTGAGTTCACTGAGTATGATCTGTTCCAAGTCCATCCACTTATTATGTCATTTTTCCTTACTGCTGAGTAGAATTCCATATGTACCATGTGTAGGTACCACAACTTTGTGATCCATTTATCCATTGATGGGCGTTTGGGTTGATTCTAATTCTTAGCTATTGTGAATTGAGCAGCTGTAAACACAGCTGAGCAAATGTGTCTGTACTGAAGAGAGGAGCCTTGAGAGTAGATGCCCAGTAGAGGGGTAGCTGATCACTTGGTAGCTCAATTTTCATCATTGTCAGAATCTTCCACACTGATCTCCATAGTTGTTGTCCAAGTTTGCATTCCCACCAGCAGTGAATGAGGGTTTCTTTTTCCCCACATCCTTGCCAACATCTACTGTTGATAGATTTTTTTAATGATTGCCATTCTAGCTGGAGTGAGGTGGAATCTCATAGTTGTTTTGATTTG
Source organism: Zapus hudsonius (assembly GCA_004024765.1). Taxonomy (NCBI): domain Eukaryota; kingdom Metazoa; phylum Chordata; class Mammalia; order Rodentia; family Dipodidae; genus Zapus; species Zapus hudsonius. The sequence goes on from PVHP010021817.1 coordinate 20,332, forward strand.
CATTTCCCTGATGATTAAGGATATTGAACATTTTCTTGAGAATTGGCCATTCATATTGCCTCCTTTGTAATTTTCCTGTTCAATTCACTGCCCCATTTTTTGAGTGGAGAGTTTGATTTTTTTATTACTTAATTATTTGAGTTCTTTGTAGCTTCTAGAAATTAGGCCTCTGTCTGTGGTGTAGCTGGTGAAGATATTCTCCCAGTCTGATGGTGGTCTGTTGGCTCTGTGTATGGTGTGTTTGTCTGTAGAGAAGCTTTGTAGCTTGATGAGATCCCATTGGTTTAGTGATTATTGAAGTTCCTGGGATATCGGGGCTATGTTTAGGAAGTTTTTTCCTACTTCTGTCCCATGGAAAGTTCCCCCCTTTTTATTTTCCAGGTTTTGAGATTTTTCTGGTCTCATATTGAGGTCTTTAATCCATTTGGAGTTGATTTGTGTGCATTGTGAGAGCAATGAGACTAGTTTCATTTTTTTACATGTATGTATCCAATTTTCTAGTACCATTTATTGAAAATGCTATCTTTTCTCCAGTGAATGTTGTTGGCATCTTTGTCAAATATCAAATAGCTGTAATTATTTGAACTAAGGGCAGGGTCTTCAGTTCTGTTCATTGGTCTATCTGTCTGTTTCTATGCAAGTACCATGCTGTTTTTATTACTATGGCTTTGTAGTGTAATTTTAAATTGGGAATAATGATTCCACCCAATGAGTTTCTTTTGTTGATGGTATATTTAGATATCCAAGGTCTTTTGCCATTCTAAATGAATTTTGAAACTATTTTTTTCTGTCTTCAAAGAATGAAGACAGAAATGAAGAATGGTTTTCTATTGGTATTGCATTGAATCTGTATATTGCTTTTGGAAGAATTGCCATTTTCACAACATTAATTCTACCTATCCAGGAGCATGAAAGGTCTTTCCATCTTCTCATGTCCTCCTCAATTTCTTTCTTGAGTGTTTTTATGTTTGTATCATATAAGTCTTTCACATCCTTGGTTAGTGTTATTCCAGGATATTTGATTTTTCTTGACACTATTGAAAACTGGACAGTTTCACTGAATTCTTTTTCCATATACATGTCATGTTCATACAGGAAGACTACTGACTTTTGTGTGTTAATTTTGCATCCTGACACTTTACTCAAGGAATTTATCACCTTCAGGAGTTTTATGGTCCTGCCCTTTGGGTCTATTATATATATTATGTCATCTGCAAAAAGGGACAGTTTGACTTCTTCATTTTTGATATGTATCCCTTTTATGTCTTTCTCCTGTCTCCTGAGCTTGTTTGGGCTAGAACTTCAAGTACTATGTTGAAGAGCAGTGGAGTAGACACCCTTGTTCCCAATTTTAATGGGAACTCCTTGAGTCTTTCCCCATTGAGTATGATTTAGGCTTTAGTTTTGTATATGGCCTTAATTATGTTGAGGCATAGGCCCTCTATGCTGAGTCTCTCCAATGTTTAATCATGAAGTAATGTTGAATTTTTTTGAAGGCCTTCTCTGCATCGATTGAAATGACCAAGTGATTCTTGTGGTTAGGTTTATTAATGTGGTGGATTATATTAATCAATTATTATATGTGAACCATCCCTGCATCCCTGGGATAAAGCCTACTTGATCAAGGTGAATAATAATTTTGATGTGTTGTTGAACTTGATTTGTGAGGATTTTGTTCAGAATTTTTGCATAGGATTTCATTGTGGATATAGGTCTGTAATTTTCATTTCTTGTTGTATGTCCCTCTGGTTTTGGTGTTAGGGTGATGCTAGCTTCATAGAAGGAGTTAGGGAGCATTCCCTGTGCCCCAATTACACAAAAAAGCTTGAGAAAGAGGTTTCGGTTCTGCATTGAAGGTTTGGTAGCATTCAGCTGAGAGTCCATCCAGTCTTGAACTTTACCTTTTTTAGAAGTTTTTGATTACACTTTCAGTCTCTGTAGATGTGGTAGGATTATTTAGAAACTTTATTTGCTCCAGGTTTAGTTTTGGTCTGTGGTATATGTCAAGGAATTCATTTACTGTAGAGTCTCCAATTTTGTGGAGTAGAGGTTTTGGAAGTATATCCTGATGATTCTTCCAATTTCATCGGTGTTTGCACTTTTCATTTCTAATTTTGTTGATTTGGGACTTCTCTTTTCATCGTTTGATCAAATTCACCAGGGGTTTGTCAATATTGTTTATTTTTTCAAAGAAAGAGCTCTTCATTTTATCTATTTTTTACATTGTTTGCATAGTTTCCAATTCATTGATCTCTACTGTGATCTTAGGGTTGGATCATTCTTGTTTTTTCGATGCCTTTAGGTGGGTGGTTAGGTAATTAATTTGAGATCTTTCTGTCTTTGTTATGAAGGCATTTAGCACTATAAAATTTCTCCTTAGGACTTCCTTCATTATGTCCCATAAGTTTTGATACGTTGTGTTTTCATTGTCATTTAGTTTGGGAAATTTAACTATTTCATTATTGATTTCTTAAACAAACCATTCATTGTTTAATAGTGTATTGTTCAGTTTCCAGGGGCTGGTGTAGTTTCTGTTGTTGTTAATTTCTTGCTTTAACATATTGTGGTCCAAAAGAATGTGGGGAATTATGTCAACTATTTTGAATTTATGGAGGCATGTTTTATATCCTAATATGTGGTCTGGTTGGAGAAGGTTCCATAGGCTGCCAAGAAGAATGTGTATTCTGTAGAATTGGGGTGGAATTTTCTGTAGACATCTGTTAGGCCTAATTGATCTAAGGCATTACTACAATCTATTATTTCCCTGATGATTTTCTTTATGAACGATCTGTCTCGAGATGACAGTGGTGTGTTAAAGTCTCCTAATATGATTTGTTGTCTAGTAATTTTTCCTTTATGAACTGTGGTGCACCTGTATTTGGTGCACATATATTTATGATACTGATCTCCTCTTGTTGGATCATCCCCTTGATGAGTAAGAAGTGGCCTGCTTTGTCCTTTTGAATCACTTTTGGTTTAAAGTCTGTTTTATCCTATATTAGATTTTTGTTTTCTTTTGCATTTTTATTCATTGACTCCATCTGCTTGTTGATTTCCAGTTTCAGTTTGAGGTTTGATTTTCTTAAAGCTCCCTGATGGTCATTCTTGCATTTGGTCTTCATTAAGCTTAGCCAGCTGATTATTGATATCTTTTAGGTGTTGACTTACCTTCAATTTGTTTATTGCTCTACTGAGGTCCCTCTATTTTTCCTCAATTAAGTTAAGCTTGGTGACAAAGCTTATGTGCTGTGCGAACTGATTCTGTACCACTTCATTTATGTGGTTGTTGAATTTTGCTTCCAGCCCTGCCATTAACCTGGTCCTAGTTTTCCTGCAATTATGACCTGGGCTTATTGTGTTCTCATCCTGGGATTGAACCTCTGTTATCTCCTCCATGCTCTCACTGGCAGCCTCCATAATGGGGCTAAGTGCCCTTGGTGGGAGCTCTCAGCTTGTGTGACCTTCTTGCTCTGGGATCTACCCATCTCAGGATAAGAGATTAATTTAGTGATTGCATCTCCAAAGAGATAGAGGCCCCATAGGGTCTGCAGTGTGTGATCTGGTTGGGTTGTACACCAGATTGTAGTGGGGTGGTGCGCAACCAGTGATGCACAGGTGTGGAGTTAACTGGTGTGCCTGCAGTTCTGGGATGACTGCTAATACAGACGTTGCTGTATATCTGAAATCTCTCCCTGCAGTCTCCACTGTGGGCATCTCCAGGGCTCAAAGGGCTCTGGAGCTGTAGCACTTGCCCTTCTTCTTCTCCCACTGTTCCTCGGCTGCATTTGTTGTGTGTGTGCTCATACCCAATGGCAGGCACCTGCCAGCAATCCCTGTGATTCCTTATTGGAGAAGGAGCCAGGTGGCTCCTGCTGGTGTGAGGACTTCAACAAGCAGAATCTCTTGGCATTGAGGCTTGGTGCTGAAGAGATTGGGTCTGCTGAAGAGAGTGGGCAGTGGTGCAGGGCGAATGAATGGGAAAGATGGGAAGCACTCACGGCAGAGATCTCTGTGACACTGGGCAGATGGAGGGCACAGCCAATGAGGAAAGGCGGAACTGGTGCCTGTAGTTCCTTGCAGCCAAAATCTGCCTGCTGGAGGGGAACTGGTGACAGAGTGAGTTTCCACCCAAGCCCTTGTGGGGAGGCTCATTCATGGTGGGGATCTCCCTTTAGGGGAGGGTAAAGTCAGCAAGGGAGCTGGAGGAGGGCAGTGACCTCAGGCTGCAATCACTAGGGAAAGGGGTCTGCCTGGTGATGGTAGGTGGAGGGGGCGGATAGTGTAAGTTTCCACCCTTGCTCTAAGACTGAAGGATGCTCTGCCTGCTGGGCAATTTGTGACTTCTGGGTACTCAGGCTGGACCAAGGTGGGAGGTGGCGCAGGGCATGGTGCGAAGACTGGAATGAGGCTGAATGTGGCCTTCAATGGTCTAGAAGGGTCTCGGGAGCAGCAGGTTCCCATGTGTGCACCACAATGCTCCTCCCTCCCCCTGCAGTTCTGGCACTCCCCCCCCCCCCCATGGCTAAAGCCCTGGGAAACCTTGTCTTTCTTTTCTTTTCTCTTTTCTTTTCTTTTCTTTCTTTCTTTTCTTTCTTTCTTTCTTCTTTTTTTGATTTTTTGAGGTAGGGTGTTGCTCTAGCCCAGGCTGACCTAGAATTCACTATGTAGTCTCAGGCTGGCCTTGAACTCACAGGATTCCTCCTATCTCTGCTACCCCCAGAAGCTTTTGTCTTAACAAAATACATATGTATATGCTTATATATGCATATGTATAGGTTTTTACTAATGAGGACAGAGCTAGTAAGATTTGTTGCAAAAAAAATCGGAGAGCAGAGATAATGTAATATACTCACTTATGGTGTTTTTGCAGTCATTAGTGCAAACACCCTTTACTTTGTAAGCATCAATCACTGATGCTCTGACAGATGTAGTGATGTGAACAGCAAGCCTGAGATTGTCTGCAGTGTGAAAAGACCGAGTTCTCTTTGTTGTGGTTCATCACAGATCACTCCCCCCCAAAATAAACTACTACTCATCACATTTATTTTCATGCCTATAAAGAAACTCATCCCTGATTCTGTCTCCATCTGTCATCTACCCCCATATCCTGAAACCTGCTGTTTGAATTGCTCAGATGAAGTTCTGGCTCTCTCCTGAGTTCCTTCCTCCCACTGAAGTCTTCATCAGCACTGGTATTTTTGTTTGGTTGAGGGAGGAGCAGTGATTGTTTTCCTCACATACTGGGGCTGGAGGAGGTCGAGTCTACTGATTGCTGACTCTGAGTTCCTTGTCTTTGATTCTTCCCTTCAAGCGTCCCAGCTTTACAGTTCATGCCATCAGATTGCCCCAGATTCAGCTATTGCTGCGTCTTTCCAAACTGATGCTCTCTCCTCTCACGACTGTTCCTGCCCTCCTCTTCTTGGAGTAGAAGCTGGAGAACATATTTTGCTGTTCTAATTCTCTAGCCTCTTCGCTCCTGAGATGGTTTTTTCCCCCAGTAGCTCATCCTCTTCCATATTTCAGTCATTTGTTCCTGTGGACACACCCTCTGCAATGCAAACTATATTCTATATTAGTTTCATGATTCTCTTCTCATTTTTCTTTAAGATTTTCATTTCATCTCTGAGCTCATTGCCTCCAGTCTTTCCAGGTACTTCTTTTGGTACTTTGAGTCCAACAACCTTTCAAACCTATTAGAAACTCTAATCTATTGACCTTACTGCCTTTCATCGCTACCCATTCTGGATAAGTTTTCTTTTTACCTATATATTTTTTCCTCCTTCCCCAGCTTGAGTTCTGTGGCCATCCACTTTTTTTTCCTCCCTTGTGTTCATCTTCAGCTCCCTTGTCTCACTCTTAGCTTGTCCTTTCCATTTGCAGCTCCTCAGCAGTGGTTATTGTCAATTGTCTGAATGCGATTAGGTAAAGCAAAAACTACAGTGGCCATCTCACTTCAGTTCTTGACCATGGTTTTCCAGCATCCCTTCATGTGCCCTTCCCTTTAGCTCATCCAGGTCTCCTCACAGCTCTAACAGTACTTTTTGAATCCTCTAACACAGGATTTTTTTGGTCTGTTTTCAATTATATAATACAACAGTACCCAATGTGAGAAATGGAATTATAGAGGCAATCATCTGTACTTTAGGAGACATCCTTCACTCTCCCTCCAGCCCTCTCACCTTATTGAACTAGGATTCAGTTGACTTCCTTTCAGATATGTTCTTTGCCCTTCCCCCACCCACCTTCTTGCTTTACTGAGAAAGATGGGAATAAACGAATGTTCATAAATTTCTACCTCCGAGTCTCGCACATACAAGACTCTGCTTTCCCAGCTGATACTGTTAAACTGTTCGTACACTTGTCTAGACCAGTCTCTCCAGAGAAGCACTGGATCCAACCTTCTCAAGAACATTGTTTTAGGGGGCTGGGGTGGCTCAGTGGGTAAAAGCTCAGTGCACAAGCATGATTGGCTGAGTTTGGAATCCCAGGTCTCATGTAAAGCTACAAATGGTAGCATTTGTCTATAAATCCTGTGCACCATGATAAAATAGGAGGCAGAGGTAGGAGGATTCTTGGAAGTTCACAGGCCTGATAGCCTGGAATGGCCTGTTGCAAACAAGAGACCATACTTCAAACAAGTCCAGAGGGGAGGACCACCAACCCTGAGATTGTTCTCTGACTCCATTGCAGTGCCATGTATGCCATACACATGAGCACACACACCCCATATAAACGTACACCAAAGATTGTTTTAAAAATACTGTTTAGCTATTCTGTCCTCCCTTTATACCAGCAGTTCCCTTTCCTGTTAGATTATCTCATTAGCAAACCATCAAGCTTAAAAACAAAAACAAACAAACAAAAAACAAAAGAACCACCTTTTCATTTTCTTTCACTTTGAGACAAGGTCTATGTAGCCCCAGGCTGGTTTTGAGCTATCTGTGTGGGTCAGGCTAGCTTCACATGTATGGTCCTTCTGCCAAGTGCTAGAATTACAAGTATGTGCACCATGCCCAGCTATGAAAAGACCTTCTTAACCCTACCTTGCCTTGCCAGTGGCCCATGGATTCTTGTGTGTGTTTGTAGCAGAACTCCTCACAGCAGTTATTTGTGTTCAGAAGAATTGACTATAGTTGTCATCTCCATTTCTTCTGTGCCATGCCCCTTAAGTCTGTTCAAATCAGGTTTTTGCTTAAATTGTTCCAAAGGGGGGAAAAAACCTCTGGCTAGTCCTCAGGGATTGTTCTGTGGCTAACTCCAGTGGTGAGTTCACAGTCCTTGCCTCACTTCTCAGAAGCATTTAATATAGTTGGTCTGATGAGTCACTCTCCTCTCCTTGATACGTGTCCTTATACTAACACTTGACTTCTGATACCCCTTGAAGGGCTTTCTTGGCCTCTTTCCTACATTAATGACCTTTTTTTTTTTCTTTGATTCTTGGTAGAATGCACTGATCCTCTTTCACCTAACTATACTCATTATCTTGATAAAATCAATGCATGATATCATTTAAAATACCACTTAAATAACTGTTTCTGTCAAATATTTATTTTCAGCCCAGACCTCTGTTCTGAACACCACACTCACATCTAACTGCTTATTCATTAGTTCCTATATTTTGAATCTAACATTTCCACAACAAATTCATTTTTCTTTTCAAAACAGTTTTGGTAGATTTTTATGTATATGTGCACATGCACATCTGCTTGTGTGTGTGTGTGTGTGTGTGTGTGTGTGTGTGTGTGTGTGCACGCACACATGCCCCAGTGAGCACATGGAAGTCAGAGGACGACCTCGGATATCAGTCCTCACCTTCCACTTTGTTTGAGGCAGAGTCATTATCCACCTCTGCATTCGCCAGGCTACCTGGTCTACAAGCCTCTTGGAGGTTTCCATCTCTGTTTCACATTTCACCATAGTAGAGCTAGAATTACAGGCACCCAACACAGCATCCAGCTTGGCACGTATTTCTGAGGATCCAAACTCAGCTCTTCCTGCTTGTGCAGCTTGCACTTTACCCAGCGAGCCATCTCCCCAGGCCACAAATGAATAAATAATCTTTTTTTAAAGGCAGTCTCAGAATCATATTCCCATTAATAGAAAAGGGAATGAATCACTGAATCTTTATTTGCTTGCTTAAGTGTGTTTTAAATGTACTACTGAAGGTCTGAAAAAAACAACTGCACTGAGCTGTTAGCACCGAGTGCCTTTGGGAGCAGAGTGACATTGGCAGAGGCACGTGTCTCTTAATATCTCCCAAGAAGCGTGTATTCATAGGATATTTAACTTTCAGCAGAATAAGCCACACCCCACTTAGTTTTCTGTTGGTTCAGGTATTTTCTTTCTTCGCTGTACAACCCTATTGTTGGACTTTATGTGCTTTGATGAGCAAACTGGTGGCTCCTTAAATGGCCATTTCATTTTCTTCTGTGGCATTATCGTGGACTGTTTGCATGCTGAATATGAAACTTCTCTCCTTCCCTTAGGGGACATTTTTAGCTGCCATGCCGTTGACAACCCGAAGCCCCACTCGGAGCTGGAAATGCTCAAACAGTATGGACCGAACGTGCCTGAGGCCATCCTTCAGAAGCTGGTGGCTGCCTTTGGAGAGCTGAGGGACCTGGCTGACCAGGGTGTTATTAACTATCCTTATTCCACCAGGGAGGTTGTGAACATCGTCAAACATCTGCAGGTATGGCACGCATCTTTGCACAGAGGTTTAGAAGATGCCTTTGGTCTCTTT
>PVHP010021818.1:0-12441 GCA_004024765.1 Zapus hudsonius
AGGATTTTGGCAGGAATATAATTCTTTGTTGAAGAGCTATCATTGAGAATTTTATCTGTCCTCTTCTACGTGGATTGTTGATTGGCTCTGTAGATAATGGCATCCTAGCTTATTGATTTTAGCTAACCTTGTCTGGTTGCCATCTATCCCTTTTATTTTCCCTTAAATAAAGTGTAACTTAAAACTTCCAAGCATGCATCTATACAAGATAATCTTTCAAAATCAAGTGTGTTGTGAGTTCCTTCTGAAATCATTTGATAATTATATAATCAATTAGATAAGCAGATAGTCCAATGAGGTTTATTAAGGGTATGTAAAGAATGTCTTAGAGTTTATTATGCTGTATAATTTTATGACTATAATGATTATAGCAGGCTAGCTCCTTGACAGTTCATGAACTTGTGACTGGGGAGTGAGATAATCCAGGAACCCATGGAATGCAAAAGGACTCACAATCCTTTAAAATTGAACATACTAGTTTATGCATATGTCTTTTCACTGAATATATAATTCATTGAAATTTTTAAAGGGGCTCCTTTCCAAACATCACATGAGAATAAATTTATGGAAGAAAACTAAATGTAAAGACAAAATATCATAAAATTTAATAATAGAACAGATAATATTGTTTTATTTTCAAATGATGCATAGATTCAAATATCTTAATCTTTATAATACTGCTATCTAAAATTTAAAAAAAATGTGACTTGGTATTTCTCTTATGTGGCAATTTCTTTTTTTTCCACTGTGTTGAAAGGTTTATTTATAACTTCTAGAATAAGAATATTTTTTTTCTTTATTGTCCATAATGAGTTACATTGATTAGTGGGCCAACCATGAGTTGTTATCCCCAATTCCCCATTACCCTCCTTCTCCATCCCCAGTCAGCTGGATATCCTCCTCCGTGGGCCATCTGGATCAGTCTTTGTGGTAGGGGACCATGGATAGCCCAGTCTTCAGCCGGGTTCTCATGACCCAGGTGTGTTGTTACTGAGGGTTGCCAAGTCTCTGATATTCTCCCCCACCATGGCTCTCACAATCTTTCCACCCCCTCTTCTGTTCAGTTCCCTGAGTCGTGGTGGGTATTGAGGCTGCTTCAGTGTTGTGAGCTTAGGGGTTTTTGTGTCGAGATTTGTTGGTTTCTGTCTCACTGGCTTATCCTTTGTTGATTGAATGGCTATGGCTGTGGGTCCCTTGTTCATACAATCATTCTCTGTGGGGTTCCATATGGATCCTCCACTGTATGACTGTGGTGGGTCATCTCTTGCCAGGATCTCAGCTTTTTGCCTGCGGTCAGTTGGTAGGGTTATATGGGCCACAGCTCCCTCGCTGTATCCTGAAAAATACAAACACAATCTCCATCAGAGATTGTGGCAATTTCTATTCAATAAATGCCAACTGCTTAAACATTTTATTTCTCAGCCTTTTATATCTTCCCAATTTAGATATTATTTTCATTTTAAAGTCAAGAAAATCAAGTTTTTTTATTGTCCATAATGAGTTACATTATTTAATGGCAAACGGTGAGTTGTTATCCCCAGCTCCCCAATGCCCCTCTTCCCCATCCCCAATTGGCTGAATATCCTCCTCCACCGGCCGTCTGGATCAGTCCTTGGGGAAGCGGATCATGGATAGCCTAGTAGTTGGCCCGGTTCTCCTGCCCCTAATATGATGTTACTCAGGGGTGTCTTGCCCCTGTATATTCTCCCCCACCACTGCTTTCACAATCTTTCCACCCCCCTTCTGCTCAATTCCCAAAGAGCTTAAAGAGTAAATAAATAGTAGTGATTCCATTTGATAATGTCTAGATACATTTTTTTTTCTGTAGAGAGTAGAATTTCTTAATTTCTTGAGCAACTCCTCTATCAGTCATTCATCAAAAGAATTACAGATAGACAGATTTCTATGAAAACTGTGGTTAGAAGAAAAATACAGTATGTTGAATGTATCAGGGAAAATCCAATATGAAGCGAGTGTTGAGATTTTAAGACTCATAAGAAAACAGCAATATTAAGAGGAAGAAGACAGACATTATTTTCTCTCAGACGACCTGGTGTTAGCTCATGATTACTGGGAGAGGGAGTCAGATTCATTAGTGGTGTTGGCTACTAATTAATTTCCCTTTCCACAATATCGCCATGCAGGCAACCCTCAGTTAACTCATTGGTTATAAAAAGGCACAAAAATAAGATTGGGTTCATTGGGGAAAAAAGGGTGTTAATGGGAGTGGAATGCAGGATGGAGATAAGAGAGATTAAGATCAAAATATATACATGTTTGAAAACAACCAAAATAGAAAAAATAAATAATACTTTTTAAAGAGGAAAAGGCCAGGCTATGATCAGTTTCTTAGGGAATGTGTAAGTTTCATGATAAGGTCCATGAAAGACAAAGAATGGGGTGAAATGTGAGTGATGAATGATTGAACTTGTTTGGAAACACCACTCTGACTGCCTGTAGAGAATGACATGGTGGGAGGCTCCAGGGCATTTTTCCATTCAGAAAGGAGAAGCTTAGATTACCATGCATCAGAGAGGTGGTGCTGGGGTTGGAGAATCTACTTATCATGGTAGTAAACTGAATGTGATGGCTGAGGGGTGATTTTCTAGTTTGATTAACTGGAAGCATGGTGGTGCTAACCAGAAAGTTACATGACACACTGGTCAGGAGGGGAGGGAGCATTTAGTTCCTGTCAGTAATCTATAGGTGACAACTGGACATCAGATCGTGAAGTAATATCCAAACCTGTGCTTCAATGGTTGAGTTCACATGGGGTTATGAATCGATTTTGAACACTTATGATTTTTCTGAGCCTGTGTGGAACTGGAGATTAGTAAGAACCAAGAGAGATACGGTTTCTGTTCCACTCCTGAGCTTTAAGATAAGGCTAGCAGATTTCAGTTCAACACGCCATCCATGCAATTTCATGCATTTAGTTTTACATTAAGTTAATTAATTAAATTAATTAATTGGGGGGTAAGGAAGATGCTAGGGATCAAAATCAGGGTTTCCTACATGCTAGGCAAGTGATCCACCACTGAACCATATTCCCAACACTTTCTAAATGTTTATGGACTATTTTTTCTCTCTCCCTCCCTCCCTCATGTGTGTATGTAAAGCATGTCTGTGGCAATGTGATGTGTGATGTGCGGTATGAATGTTTGTATGAGATGTGCACTCTATGTGGCAATGTGATGTGTGATGTGCGGTATGAATGTTTGTATGAGATGTGCACTCTATGTCAGTACACGAAGAGGGCCTTCCATGGTGGTGTGAATCAGATATCCCCCATAACTTCATGTGTTCAGAATGTTTTTTGGACTCTTGCTGATGACAATTTAGGAGGTAGCACCTTGCTGGAGGGGCTGTGTTATTATGGGCTGGCTTAGGGGTGTTATAGCCCAGGTACCCCTTAATGGAATCCTGCTCGCTCTCCTGATGCTGTTTTCACCTACAGTGGCAGAGGGGAAGTTCAGACTCTGCTCATACCATGCTTTCCTCAGCCTTTGTGAAGATTCCCCTTGAGTCTATAAGCCAAAAGAAAAACTTTTCTCCCATAAGCTGTTTGTGGTGGGGTGCTGTGTCCCTGCAATGAGAAGGAAACTGCAACACCTTCTATATCACTCAACTCTCTAGTTCTTTGAGATGAGGTCTCTTCTTTGATCCAGAGCTCCCATTGGTCAGGGAGCCTCAGCAATTCCCGAGTCTCCCCTACCCCTCACACTGGTGTTTGCAGATATGCATAGCTATGCTCACTCAGCATTTGATGTGTGTTCTGGGATTAGAACTTGGTAGCTTCTGGCCCTAGAGGCCCTCATCCTTAAGCAGAAAGTGCTCCTAACCACCGAGCAAGGTCTCTAATCTTCCTTTATGGTATTCTAAAGACAATTTTGTCATTGTGTGAATCTGTATAACTATAACTGTAAACTTTGACATTTCTCCATTGGACTGCATAAAGTATCTCTTTAAAAGTGTGCAATATTTCTCCAATCTAAATTCTTCCAGTTGAATAGCTCTCCAAGCTGCATTGAAGTTTACAATACTTGAAAACACTCTTGCATCAAATTGCATTTGTATTCTCTCAGTGCTTAAGATGGCATAAGTAATTGTAGTGCATATTTAAATTTTTAGATTTCAAAACCCCATTAAATTAACAAGTGTACTTACAGGAACATACAATTTATAATTCAAACTTCAAAGTTTTTATGCTGATTTTTGCAATACTTTAAATGAAACTGTGTAAAATAAAGAATTTGAGTTCCTTAAATTGTTCATGAATTATATTTTAAAATCAAATCCATGAGATTTTATTTCAGACTTTATTGTTTATTCTGTTTATCTTCCATGCAGTGTATTTTATTACAGAATCAGAAAAAAGATTGCCTTGGCAACTATAAAAATGGGTACAAGCTTTTTATCTTAATGTATTTGTTGCAACAGTGATTTCTGGGGGAGGGTTGTATTAAGATTGATTTTATGCTATGTGAAAGTTGATGTGTTTTCAGTATTGCAGTTTCCTTAGGTAACACATTCATAAAGTTTGTGACTGTTGTATGCTTTTACATCAGGTAAGCAACACTATGCAAGAGTGGGTTTTCAAATGACTTCACAAGCATTGGGCTGATTCATAGCTTAGAGTTTTAATCAAAGCCTCCAACAGAAAGAATCTACAATGGCAGAATGGTCTGCCTCTGGATGTAGGATTTCCTTGTAGAGAACTTGAAGAAGACGGGGCCACAGGTAGTCATTGGTAGTATAACATTCCATTACTTAGTCTCAGTAAATGCAATGGTTGAAGTGATGCTGATGGTGATAGTATCATTAATACATAATAGTTACTATTTTGTTATATTTATTAACATTTTTGGACTTTTTTTGAGGCAGGGTTTCACTCTAGCCCAAGCTCATCTAGAACTGTAGACCCCTGGTTAGTGGGGTTTTCCCTTTGGGGTCCAAATTCTTGGTCTCCATAAGAGTTTGCCATGGACCCCAGTTCCAGATAAAGGATCCTTGCCACTGAGTAGATCTCTTAGCCAATCAGCAAGCCATTGATTACCCACCTAGGTTCAGTGCCACTATTGCACAGATGAGCACTTCTTGGCTTTCTGTTCTTTGCCATATAGAAGTGTCCTCAGCCTTCTCATACCATTGACTGCTGTTGTATATCAACATCCTCTGCTTTCTCTGAATATAGTTAACCAATTTCACCTGGCAGCTCATGTAAAGCCTCCCAAAACTACACAGGTTACTACTTTTATTATGTTGAGAAGGGGAGACTGGATTTCACTGTAGGTAACCCATGAAAACAAACCAAAACAACAGCAAAAGCAAAAGCAAAATCAAGAAGAAGAAGTAGAAGAAGAAGAAGAAGAAGAAGAAGAAGAAGAAGAAGAAGAAGAAGAAGAAGAAGAAGAAGAAGAAGAAGAAGAAGGAAAAGAACCACCCACATACAAAGTCACCCAAATAAAAATCTTATTTAGTTGGCTCTAAATTATTTAGCAGCATTTGAACAGCTATTTCAGAAAGAATCTCTTTTTATTATAATTATAATCTGAATTTCTTTTTCCCAGAATCCCTTAGAGTTGCATTAAATCTAGGGCTTTGGGATACAAACAGTTTAGGAAAGAAGCTGCTACCTTTGAACTCAAAGTGATTCCATATATTCATGTTTTTAAAATGAGGTGATACTAAGAAATTTTAACTTCACTTCTATATTTTTTGACTGTAACATCTTGGGTGCATATATTTATGTGTTGTGCATTAGTATGTATATGTAGGTGTGTGTATGTTGAGGCCAGTGGTCAATGTCGGTGACCACTGTTGGTGACCAATGTCAATGTTGTGTCTTCCTTAGTTGAACTCCCATCTTATTTTCTGAGGAAGGACCTCTTGTTGAAACTAATCTTTCTGATTTAGCTAGACAACTCTAGGAATCCTTCTATTCCCACCTCCCCATGCTAAGATTAAAAGAGTGGGCCACCATGCCTGGCATTCTCATAGGTGCCCAGGATCTGAACTCTAGCTCTCATACACTGTAGCTCAGCATGATCTTTAATGACTGAGGTATTTCCTCAGACCCCTATTCTCATGTGGTTTTAAATTGAAAAATATTTTGAAAGGCCATCAAGATCTCAGACTAGATCTTAGAAAACAGGCTGTTGGTAGTTTCTGTAGTCTACTGGCTGCTGCTTACATTAAGCCTCCTCCCTCTTCCTCCACTTTGTTTAATATTAAGACATTCCTAAAAATCCCACCAAACGATGAAATCCTCATTGGCTTCAAGGTATAAATGTTTCCTTGCTTGTTGTGAGCTCCTGGATGTCTGACTTAATGCTGCATACAGGCAATTTAAGATTTCGCTTTCCTGGCCATTGTCTGTCACTTGTCAGGACATTACAACGTAGAATTCAGTCCTGTGTGCAGTCTGGGTTGGAGAGCATCTATCAGTGTTGCTAGACTGCTTTTTAGCTTGCCATTAGAATACTAATAAAGCATTCATGAGCTGAATGAGAAACAGAGACAAAGGAGATTAAACAGGTTTGTTCCAGGGATAAATAAACCTTCCACATTCCTGTTTTTGCTATAAATGTTTCAGTACTTACTTTAAAAACTACATATTAAGTATTATTTGTCTTACTGTCAGTAATATGATTTGAGACAATTCTTTTGAATTTGTATTTTGAATCATGATAATTGGATTTAGATGTATGTTAATGATTACTGAATGAACCTCTGGTTTTTAGAAAGTAAAAATCATTAAGGGAAAAAGGTGGTTTCAGATATTGTCTACAATCCAATTATATTGTTTGTGTGTATGCCTTAGCAGGACAAGTTGTTTTACAGTTGTATTTTGCTTTACCTCAATGGTCTATGGAGTTTGAGATGTCTTATAACAGTGATAAATCTATTTTGACCTTGTGCAAAGCTAGTGCTGAAGCATACAATGGAGTTCATATTTCAAAGTCTACACTTTGTTCACAATACAGCGGAATACACTGGGATGATCAGCTCTATGAAATGAAAGTGTCAATAGCTATCTAGCCATTTTTTATTCCACTCTAAATAGTAAAAATGGTAAAAAAAAATACCAAATGTGATTGCAGAGAATTCTGTTACTTTTAGATTTTCAGGGAAGCAAGATTTTGGTAGGATGTAAACTAGGTGTATATCATCATTTCAGCTTATTGAAAATTAGCTTTGTTGACATCATCTTAGAAATAATTAAAATTAACCTCTATTTTTCCTTTTTTCTCTTCCTCTTATGAGAATTACATTTAAGATACATCCCTCAGCAAAGAAACACACTTATATCAACAGGATTTTAAATATACTGTTTTATTAAGTCTATCTTATTTAAAAATTAAAATAAAAGTAAGTAGTCAAAGGTAAACTTTGAGGTAAACTGAAAATCAAAACTGTCAGCTTTGTGGTCCTCTTTAATTAACTTTAATTAATTAATTAAAGTATTTTTGGTGATATGGATTGGAGTCAGGCCCCTGTACTTGTCAGGCACTTGCTTTACCGCTAAGCTCTATTACAGTCCCCTCTATTGTAACGCTGTACTTTAAAATCAACACTTTGTTAGTAACAACTACTTTTCTTTAGCTCACAATTGGGTGAACAAACAAAACTAGTTCTAAAGTTTGAAGACTGATGAGATTACTTACACTTGCAAAATAGGCAAGTTAAAATAGAAAATATTTTCCAGGCACCTAAAAGCTATTTTCTCACAAGAATCATATCTTATGAAAAGTACAGTCTACTCTTCATAATTTAAAATTTTAATGATTAACAGTGAAATGATAACAGAAAAAATAAAAGAAAAACGTGAGTGAACTGTATTTAAAGACAAATTGTGAATGGGAATGTAATGTGTTTGTGTTTGCTTGTATATCTTATAGTCCCTGAATTCATATTAGCTAGTATAACTATAATTCATCTCATAAGTCATTCACTTTTTACTAGGTCTGGAATGAGACTGTTGTGCATGGTTGTACAATGCTATTATCCTAAACCAATAAATATGTTTTAACATGCTACTTAAAATTTGTTCTAAAGCTCACATTAATAAAGGCCTATGGAAGCAAAATGATAGGATGAAATGTTTTAATGGGTACAACTGCAAATTAAGTGTCAGATTGCAATATTGAAGATTCCTAAATTTACATATTTGGAAATTGGGCCTTGCTTATATATTCATTAAGCTAAATTTAGGACTACACTAAACTCTGTATTTCAATAGCATAGCAAAATATGTTTCAAAACAGCAAAAAATGAGTTACAGTCTCACAAGGGCTTTATTCCGTTTCACATGTAAAGAGCAGAATGGGAGGCTTGGCAGATAATTGTCATGAGGTCACATCTTGGAAACAGACAGCAGCTAGATGCTCCTTTTCTGCAAAGGATGCAGGGTCCCTTGGACATAAGAGGAGAGTTCCAGACAGGGCATCCTGTTTGAATATCTGGATGTGTTCACCTTATAAGGAAGCACATCTCTACATTATTTTTTCTCTGCCCACCTTTTCATAGTAGCTAAGCAGTAGGGATCCCAGGCAGCCCCAGTATATCACAGAAAGAAGCTTCTAAGACAATGTTCTTTCTTTAACCTGACCTGCCCATCATTTTCTTCATTCCATGCCAATTATTTTTGGAATGGGACAAAAAATTTACTTGGAAGGGGATTCTATGTAAAAGAAATTAGGATTCATATCTGTAGATTGTGACCGAATTTTAGCATTTTTCATTGACTAATAATTCTTGGTATGAGTTTACAAATAGAAAATTTAACCTGAATCATCTTACTTTTTTAATGTTGTATGTATGTATGTATGTATGTATGTATGTATGTATGTATGTATGTATTTACTTGAAAGATACAAAGAAAGGGCAGACAGAGAGGAGGGGGGATGGGCACGCCAGGGCCTCCAGCCACTACAAATGAACTCCATACACATTCACTACTTTATGCATCTGGCTTTATGCGTGTACTGGGGAATTAAACCTGGGGCCATTGGGCTTTGCAAGCAAGTGCCTTTAACTGCTGAGCCATCTCCCCAGCCCCTTACTTCTTATATGTATATATTATCATAAAGTAAACTTTCTTTATGTTATTTTATTATATTATCCTCAACTTGTAATCTTATAGCTTCCTGTCTCCTTCCTCTATATATGAGTAAACAAAATGGAAGCTAAAATTTTTGTTGTTGTTGTTGGGAGACCAAATAATAACCAAATTAAGTGAGAGTCCATCTAGAGTTGATTGCATGAGTCTGGATGTTTCTGTCTCAGAGAACACATACCTATAGTTCTCTACTTGGAAATTTAAGAGGAAAGAATTAACTGAAGAATAGAAGCAGTCACTGAATTTGACTGCTCCAGTTAAATTAAATATATACTTACAGTTACATAGACCTTTAACAAGAAGTTTATATATGTACACCCAGTTAGGTTATTTCTCCCTAGGCAGTTACATTTTTTTTCAGTGAATTCTAATTCTTTTCTCTTTGGGGCATAATTGACTAAACCTTTCAAAAGGATGCCATTTATTTCCCCCGTTGCAGCTGCTGCTATACTTGGTTATCATTGCTTTGGATCATTTGCATGTACTTTAGAGAAATTTACGGAATCTCACAGCCCAGTTTTTGCCATTACTAGAGGGTTGGATGTACTTAGTAAGAACTCAGTGCTTTCACCATTTTCTCTTATGGACCATTCTGCTGCTACTACTGCTGCTGTCCTCTCCTTCCAACTCCATGCCTCCCTCTCCTTTATTTGGCTCCCATGTTTCTGTCTGATACGGAAGGATCTAGTCGGTAAGGAGAACATGGTGCATATTCTGGTACAGTAATATGTAGTCAGTAAGAAGAGCTTGGGGCATATTCTGATACAGAAGGGTCTAGTCAGTAAGGAGAGCATGGGGCATATTCTGGACCTTGGGAATGATGCACTGTGTGGAATGATTTCCATATGTTGAATCAGCCTCATCCTATTTTAAAGGTCTTGAGGAGCACATGATTCTTTGCTGGCATTATTGGCCCTGAAGTAAGAGCCACAGGGTTACACAAGCCTGGTTGACATTGCTCAGTTTCCTCCTTCCGAATCCTGGCTGTGCTGTTCTTGCCTTATTAACCAAAGGTTGCTCAGTCAACACGCTCTCCTGCCAGCCTTTAGTTCAACAGCATCTGAAGCTTATTAAATGTATTTCAAAGAAAAAAGTGTTCTTTGTGTTACTGGGTCTACCCACAATTCTTTGCACATTATGAAAGGCACCTTAATAATATCTCAATCAACATTCCTTTGGTACAAAATTTTTCTTTAATATTTTCTAATTCAGTTTTCTTTTGTAGTAAAAGTTGTTTTTTTTTTCAGTACATCAAGCTATATGCTGTACTGAAGAACAGTTTGCAGATAGCTTAATTAGTCTTTTCTTTTGATATGTCCAGACCTCCTTTGGGGAACTGCCATGTTCCCCTTTTTAGGTCTTGAATTTCTACTCAGGGTGATTTGAAACTCAATATTTAGGGTCCAATTGACTCATGCTTGCTTGTCAGGAAATCCCGTTTCCTCTAGACACAGTGATTGATTAGGGTTAGAAATACAACAAAAGTAGGCCAATATTCTCTTACACCGGTGCTACCTTTGGTCTGTGCCTCAGTTTCCATATTTGACAAATGAAATTTATACTCTTTACCATAAGAGTTATTTTGAAGATTAAATGAAATTATATGCATAAATTGCTCGATTCAGTATCTATCCTACTTCATGTTATGACACATTGATATTGAAAAACCATGAAATTATTTAGAAAACTAGGGCAAACTGACTTTAATAAATCCCAACATAGATTTCAAATAAACCTTCTAATAATACTATTAGAATGATTCTGTAGAAAGTAATCAGCTCTGTTCCTGAGCCTACGACTTCTGACATTAATCAGTACATGATGAAATTTATGAAAACGAGCTTCTTTCGTTACCATGCAACCTGCTTTACACAGCTGTAATCCTATATAATGTTCCCATTTCATGGTCTCCCTCCTTCCATTTCTTCTCTTCTTTCCCTCCCTTCTCTCACTCAATTGTTTTCATGTTTAATCTACCAAGGTAGAATGGTAGTAAGACTGACAAAGTCACTTTTAAGTAATTCATGTTCCTTTACTTTCATTTAAGGTAGCTGTGTGTTGGCACACAAACTTAGGTATGCTGGGTTGGGATTTCAAGCACTGGACCACAGAAATAATATTACTGTGTGTGTTAGGTTTCCAGGTCAGCTAGAAAGAGAAAACAAAATCAATATAACCCCCAAGTTTCCTGTGCTAGAGAGTAAATAGTGTTAGCATGAGATCTGCCTTCTAGCTGGAGAGCACCATGACCCCTTAGGTCATAAAGACTTGAAGAATATTTATGCTTGGTCTCTTTGTATTTTCCACACAGTGCTTCTCAATTATTGCTTAATATTTATTTACCAGAGTCTCGCATGCTGCCGCCTAGTAAAACACTCCATATAATCCTAAATTTCATTCCTGTCTGCTTCTTCCTCCAGAGCACCGCACTTTAAAAGTGACTCACCTTGCCTTCCTATCTGATCCAAAGTCTTGTTCCCACAATACCACTCTCCTTAAGCAGGGAGACTCAAGAGGATCAAATTAACATGGAGTCAAGTGAATAATATATGATTTCACCAGCAAACAACATTTTGCTGCTTTAAATGATGATTATTCTCCCATGTTAATGCCAGGTGGTGAATTTAAGCACATGTGTTCCATGACTTTTCCTGGGTATGGTATGTTTGTCTATACAGAAGCTTTTAAGCTTGATGAGATCCCATTGGTTAAGTGATTGTTACACTTTCTGGGCTACTGGATGTTTGCTTAGGGAGATTTTCCCTTCCCCTATCTCATGGATAGTTCCTCCTATTTTTTCTTCCAGGGTTTTCAGGGTTTCAGGTCCTATATTGAGGTCAAGAGAATGCTGAACACACTACTCTATGGGAGAGATCAGCAAGTAAAGAAGTGATCATTTATGCAATAGTGGTACCAAAACCTAGGGGAGTAATCAACGGCTTTCAAATTGGCCAAGAGATCCACTCAGTGACAAAGAACCCTTAACTAGAACTGGGATCCAGGGTATAATCCTATGGGGACCAAATACCTGGTCTCCAAGGGGAAATTCCCACTACCAGACAACTACAGAGAGGCTACTACCTATAGAATTTTCATTTTTTTACATGAATTTATCCAGTTTGTCCTATACCATTTGTTGAAGATGCTGTCTTTAAGACAACTCACATTGTTGGCACCTTTGTCAAAGATCAAGTAACTTTAGCTACTTGAACTAAGAGCAGGGTCTTTAATTCTGTTTTATTGGTCTGTCTCTCTGTTTTTATGCCAGTACTATGCTGTTTTTGTTACTATGGATTTGTTTTAGATCAGGAATAGTGATA
>PVHP010021818.1:12541-28953 GCA_004024765.1 Zapus hudsonius
GAGAGAGAGAGAGAGAGAGAGAGAGAGAGAGAGAGAGAGAGAGAGAGAGAGAGAGAGAGAGAGAGAGATTTAATTGGTATACCAGAGCCTCCTGCCACTGTAAACAAACCCCAGATTCTTGTGCAACTTTGTGCATCTGGCTTTACATGGGAACTGGGGAGTTCAACCCAGCAGTCAGGTTTTACAAGTGCCTTTAACCGCTGACCCATCTCTCCATCCCACACATTTGGCATTTTTGTTCCAGGGATGATACCTCAGATGAGCTTCCAAGGTCCTACTCTTCTGTCTGGTTCTCTTTTCTCTCCTGTGCTTATCACATACTTGGAAACAGCAAAATTATAACTGTACGAAGCACTGAAAGCCATTTTTTTTTTGCTATCTAGAGGAAGGGATGAATATATTTTTACCTAAGAAGAATCTGGCAATTACCACAAAGATATTTATAAAACAGAGATGTATATATGTCTGGATGTCTAATATGCCTGCCTTTTAATCCACATTCTTTTCCCTCCTCCAAACAGAGAGACAAAGATTACAGCACTAAATCTTTGTCTTTATAATTACATACATGACATCTGGGAAAGATAAGACTTTCTATTTCCTTCAATTGTTTTGCTACCCAATGAAGAGAGGAAGTTGTCAGTAGAGCTAGTGTGGCTTGTAAAGAACTGATACTTCCTCAAGATGCAACAGGAAAGAGTGAGTTTTTTTTCTTTTTTTAAACCACAAATGCAAAACTTATCGGTGTTTAGGGCATTTGCTAGCTGCCAAAAGGCAGCTAATTTGCATTGTAGCTATTTCTCAAGTCTGAAACTTGAATCATGATTATGCGAATCTCTGACAGTTGCATCCCACTGGTGTCTTGTACAGGGCAGTTACATGTAAATTCTCACTTACTCATGGTTGCTTTTAGATAAGTGTTCACTTTCCAGGGGTTGGAAGACAGAGAGAGATCTTTCTGTCTATGCTTAAGCACGTTCTGGCAAAGGAAATAGAACGAAAACAGACCATTACCTGTTTTCTATGATGGCAACAATTTGAAAGCACAGCCATTTTAAAACAAAGAAACACACTGAGCACTTAAAGAAAAATGAATCCTTCTTTTGCTAGTGGTAAGCACTTAAATGGAAATTTCTTGGTTCAGATTAGGGACTTGAGGTAGAAATGAGATGCAGATTTACTGAGATCCAGCCTAAGGCTCGTTTTGCAGAAGCCCAGTGAAAATCATGGAAGGTGATTTTCATGCCTGTCTGTTTATCCAACTTGGCATCTGTGGAATGACCAGAATTACCTTAGTCCAGTAATATTGGATGCACCACCAACCTATGGAGATGGATTTTGATGGCACTTTGTGTACATTCACAATTTAATCACAAAACATGGATGCTCTTCCAAGATTGAACATTTGCCTGTTTCATAGCAAAGGAGTTGATAAAAAAAAGGCCTTAACATTCTCCTCAGCCTGACTTCCTGAGTAAGGTCCTTAGCCTCCCATTATTGAGCATTTATTTAGAAAACTCATAAATGTAAATTCCTTCTTTGTGACTTTGAAATATAGTCAGCATTCTGTATCCTTGTTTTTGCATCAGCCGATTGAACCAACTGTTGATCAAAACTATTCAAGGAGTTGAATACTTGTAATGGTTATATTGGTTATGGTTAGGTATTATTGTCAACTTGACCTGTTTAGTTACTTGGGTGGGTCTCAAGTTGTTTATAGGAAGGCATTACTCTCTATAGGGAGGCAGGATGTCAGGATGCTCAGAGGAGCTAGAAACAGACATCCCTTCCTGCAAGGGCCATGCAAGAAGGAAATTCCAGAGTCAGGAAGCTAACGAGTCTGGGAAAGGGTTGCAGGACCCCAGTCTAAGGCTATATAAAGGGGAAGGAATTCTTTCCTTAGTCCCCTGCCTGAGTGATGCTGTGTGTGGGGTGCTGGTGATGTTTTTTTTTTTTTTTTTCCCTCTCTCTGCTTGGACTGAAAAGGGGGCTAGTCACTCCTTTTGCCATTATGGAACTTCCCCTGGATCTGTAACTTCAATAAATCCTTTCCTCCTGTAACTGAGCCTGGTTTTTAGAGATTCATCCCAGTGGTGTGTGGCTGACTATGACACATATTGAGACAATTTTCTGGTCTTTCTTGCTCTACTATATAGCTATTTACATGAAAGTAATCAATGTACATGTGAATCTTCTCCCAGCCAGTTGCCAGTTTTACAAACCAGGAATGTCTTCTCAAGGGTCTGGAAATCATCTCTGAATGTCAACACTGGAGGAAATAGCAGTCCCATTTCCATATCTGTGGGATGGTAATAACTAGTTTTTCATGTTTCCTTTTGTTAATAAGAGGCAGATTTCTCACCACACCCAATGTTTTTATTTATTATTTATGTGAGAGAGAGAGAAGGTTTGTACATTTGTGTACCAGGGTCTCCTGCTGCTGCAAATGAACTCCAGATGCATGTACCACTCTTGTGCATCTGGTTTTTCATGGGTACATGCCTTTAACAAGTAAGCCATCTCTCCAGCCCTGAGACTACCTTTAATGATTGCCTGTAAGCAAACACCGGTGGCCTAATCTCAAAGAAAAACATTTGTAAACTTGGGAGTGAGTCCATCATGC
The DNA here is from genome assembly GCA_004024765.1 of Zapus hudsonius. Lineage (NCBI taxonomy): Eukaryota > Metazoa > Chordata > Mammalia > Rodentia > Dipodidae > Zapus > Zapus hudsonius. Next base: position 15,165 of record PVHP010021818.1, read on the forward strand.
TAGACATGTCCCACTATCTATCTATCCTCTAATGTCCTCGAGAAATTTCTCATTAACATTGAACATGTCAACTGCCTTTCCTGTCATTATTTCAAAAGTTGGGTTGTGTCTCTCCAATTCTGTTTGACTGGTGAAATTTTGTTTTCAGATTCTAATGCAAATCATGATGGTAAAGATCTTTAGGGTCAATTAACAAACTAGTACCATAAGTTAACAGGACTGCCATAGGATTTGCATCAGCAGATTGAACCAACTGCTGATCAAAACTATTTACGAAGTTGAATATATTGTAATGGTTAGGTTTTGTTGTCAACTTGACCTGTTTAGTTATCTTGGGTGGGTCTTATGTTGTTTATAGGAAGGCAGTCCTCTCAGTAGGGTTTAAGGATGTCAGGAGGCTCAGACACCACATACTGGTGGGTTAAATAACACTATCTCAACCATTCTGAAGCCTAGAAGTCAAGATCAAAGCGTTGGCAAACTTGGATTCCCCTTTGCTGGCTCAAGGCACGTGGCCACTTTCTTGCTGTCTCCAGGCATAATCTTTCCTTTGTTGGCATTCTTGGTGTCTCATTCTGTCACCAAATTTCCTCTTCTCATAAGGACACCAGCAAGATTGGACTGGGGACCAGCTTAATGGCCTTATTTTAACTTAATCACCCTTTAATGGTCACATTTCCAATATACATTCTGAGGCACTAGGACGTGGGACTTCAAGACATAAACTTTTAGTAGACACAAATTGGCTCATTTATGCTGAGTCTCTAGTTTTGTTGTTTCTGTCTCTACAACTCTTCTTAGAGGACACTATATTTCCCAAAGATACCAATCTAACTATTTCTTGAAATATCTTATATTCCCCAAGGAAAACCGGTGGATGGTTTACTCATCTTACAGTAAGCAACAAACAGTAGGTGAATGAACATCCAAAGCCTACAGGATCAGCAATCCAACATATGATTAGTGCCTAGCGGTTGAGTGGGGAGGTGTAACTGTTCACCAGGGATTGTAATTTTGAACAGATTTATTACAATACCTTAACTTTTGTTACCTTGGATGTGCATAGCAATGTATTTCTTTCCAAAATTCCTATAATTGTGTTGGAACTATCATCATCATATTATTGTTTCTGTAAGTCTATATTAAATAATGATAAATAATGTTATTCGATTTTGGTATTTCTTCTTTTTAAATATATTTATTTATTTATTTCCAAGGAGAGAAAGAGACAAGGAGAGAGAGAGACAGAGAGAGAGATATAGAATGAATAGGCATACCAGGGCCTCTAGCCACTGTAAATGAACTCCAGATAGATGTGACATTGTACATCTGACTTTATGTGGTTATTGGGGAATCAAACCCAGGTCCTTGGGCTTTGTAAGCAAACACCTTAACCACCAAGTAATTTCTCCAGCCCCATTTATTCTTTTTTAATATAGTAACACACACATCAGAAAAGATTACCTAATGTTTAAAGTTCCTATTAGATATCTATATAAAATCCATAGTATTACTTAAAATCAACTTCCACCACTACATTATCAAAATACAAAAATTTTAAAGTAAGATTAGGGTAACTCCATTAATGTAAAATATATTATTTGCAAGGTTTGCTAGGCTCTTTGAATAATTCATTGGATTCCCAGTTTAAAAGATTGGTAAGTCTGTGTGCCAATTTATCTCATTAATAACCCACAGCCTGTTAAGAATACTCTGGTGTTCTCTGAGATAAAATTATAAAAACAGAGGAGTTTATGGATTAGGATTAAAAGAACTTTCAAAAGAAAGGGCTGTCCTTGTGCAAGCTGAAGTTCAAAGCCAACATTTCTGTTGCCAAACAACTTCAAGCAGGAATAAACAAAGAAATATTGCTTCCCCACACTGTTTTTGAGAAATATATGGAATGATCCAGCTACATGGTTTCTTCCCTATTATTCATAGTTTAAGTGTGTAATTTATTTCTCAGTCTTTTAAACTGCTTGTAGAGATATATTTTATCTTTAACCAAAGTCATTTGATACAGTTTAGATCTCACAGGTGGCATTTCTGGTAGAACTTTAAGAGGTAAGACCTAGTGGGAGGAAGTCACATCCTTGGGGATGTACCACTGAAATGGCTCTCCTTTTATTTCAGTCTCTTTCTTTTACTTCTATGTCACCATGGGGAGAACAGCTTTGTCTGCCATGTGTACGCTCCATGTTGTGCTGTCTCACTGTTGGAACTGTACCACAGACCTCTTGCAGAAGGATGTTACATTGCCCAGAGGCAGTATAACCCCCCAAGACTTGTATTAAATTATGACAGGAGTAAGATTTCAGTGCTAGGAGGCATTAAAAGTTAAAATGCCAATCATCTTACAGTTTAAGATGAGAACTGCTTAACATTCGAAAGAACCTGAATATGTAACTGGAAGCCTGTTGGTGGCAAGGGGTATTAATAAGAGGAAATTTTCTTGTCCAGGCCACAGTTAAGTAGACATTATTTCCTTTAGAAAGTTTTAAGAGAAAATTTTGGTCATATTTTAATCATGTAGAAATAGAGACTCAAAGAAAACCTGCCTGAAGGTCATTTTAGGCAGCTCCCAAGAGCAAAGATGGAATCCAGAAATTCAAAGGCTGATTTCAGAAGTGAATCAGAGGAAACACTGGAGCTGTGAAGGCTGAATTGTGTGCAGTAGTAGAGCCATTGAGGACATAAATCCAGTGAGCTACGGGCAAGAACAATACATCTAATGTAATCCCCTATCACTCATCCACGTGTTTCCTTGAGATGAATCTGCTCACTAAACCTGGAGCTGTGGTTTCTTTGGTCATACTGGATAGCAGAGAACCCCAGGAATTCTTCAGTTCATTAACTAGGGGAGCATGAACACACACAGATATTGATGTGAGTGCTGGGGAACTGAGCTGAGAATCAGTCCTTCTTAGCCTGCATACATCTGTAGCAAACACTGACTCACTGAACACTTCTCCAGCACCATCAGGGCTGCTTCATGTACAGCCTTATTGATTGCTGTGTTCACATACTCTTGACTGCCATCAACCAATGTATACATGTATTCATTAGTCAATATATAGAGTAAAATGTATTTCTGGATTATTTTATCCATACCCAATAAATATTATAATATTCAACTTGATATTAATTCTAATACATAATTTTGTGATACATCATTTATTTCCCCTTATCAAAAGTGACATATATCTGGTATAGTGTTATGGCTTAGTGAATAACCTGCTTGTCACACAAGGTGAGGACCTGAGTTCAGATCTCTAGCACCAATGTAGAAAGTCTAGTGTGATGATGTATGCAACAGAAGATGACAAATCACTGAATTCTGGGTTCACAGGAAGACCCTGTCTCAAAAAATGCAGTAGAGAGTGACTGAGAAAGATGTCCTGCTCACACACTCTCACACCCACATATATATTAACACAGAAATATACATGTACATACATACGTATGCACACACAAAAACACATAAAGAAACACCAACATAGAAATAAAATTACTCTTCCATTTGGAATTTCTTTGAAAAATGAAATTTCTCTCTAAGTGTGTTCAAATACAACATATATTTAATATACATAATCTGAGAGAAGCTGAACCTACTGCAGTGTTGAGGAGCCTGTGTGTGTGTGTGTGTGTGTGTGTGTGTGTGTGTGTGTGTGTGTGTGTGTGTGTTGTGGTCAGCTTTCTGATTGTTGTGCAGAAAGAACCCAAACAAAAGTGGCTTGTGGAGGAATGGGTTTATTAGGCTTATGGACTCGAGGGGAGACTCCACCCTGGCAGGGAAAATGATGGCATGAGCAGAGGGGTGGACATCACCTCTGCTACAGCACTGGAAATAGCAGCAGGAAGATGTGTCAAATTCTGGCAAGGGGAAGCTGGCTTATAACCCCATAAGCCCACCCCCAACAACACAGATCTAGCGAGGTTCTAATTCCTGAAATGCCATCAGCCCAGGATCGATCATTGAGAACACATTCATTTGTTTGTGGGGGACACCTGGATCAAACCATGACAGTGTGTTACATAATAATATCTATCTCCTCTCTATTTGTTTGTTTGTTTCAGGGGAGTTTCATACCTCCTCTGGAGACTTCCTTTGATTATGTCTAATTTGCATAAACAATGCCTTGTACAGGGAACCCCTTGTAGTATATTTGGGAGGTATACAACATTTGAGTAGAATCTTGTAGAGAATTGGTAAAGATCACTTGAGTTCAAATCTCATTTGCCCCCATTTTTGGTTTTATAAATTGGGACCACTTACTCAATTCCCCTCTACTTCAGTTTTTGAACCTTGAAATGTGAGTAACGAGTCTTAGCTCATGGAATTATTATGATTAAATTAATTAATTCACAAAAATAATTTAGCATAAGGCATAGGCTGTGATTAGTGTTAACTCTTTCCTTATTGGTAGTAGAGAATTTGCTGACATTTAATTTCCATTATTTATGTCTGCCTCCAAACCAATGATATCTTTTTGTTAAGGAAGAAAATTAAGAGCATATATCATTATTTATATTTAAAAATGAAGTATTTGTTAGATCAAAAAAGAAGTTTTTGCACATGATTTAGTTTTGATAGTTTACATGGTATAATTAAAATTGAATTTGCTTGCCATGCTGATTAGTGATTCTGATAATGTCCAATGAAATATGTTTGTGTTAGTTGGTGAAAATTTAATGATTCCTTCAGGGAAAATATTCAACAACAATAAATGAATGAATGATATAGTTTTCTTTTCCTTTTTAAAAAGAGTTATTTGTTTTTATAATTTTTCAATACACTAGTATTGAAAAGACATGTGGTCCTGCCTTGAAGAGTTTCTCTCATAAATCAACTACTTTAGGTCAGCTTTACTAAATGGAGTGTAAATTAGTCTTAGGTGCCTAAACTATTCAATGTATACTAGGAACTGTTCATCTGTATTTGTCCTAGGAATAAACACTTAAGTACAAGGGAAGGTCAAGGGTATCTGTAGAAGGGGAAGTTGTAGAAAAAAGCTTAACTTTCATATCCTTCATCTGTGTCATATGTACCATCATGCTTCAGTTTGATGTTTTATGTGATATACCATGAATTTCTTTTCTGTTTTAGAGTCTGCAAATTGAGTCATGGTATGACTCTCCATCTCTTCACTTATTCATTTATTATTCCATCAGTATACCTTAAGTACCCAGTGTGTTCTAAGAACTAAGGAAATATAAAGAAGACAAAAGGAGAAAAAGAAAAACAACACAGTTCCCACTCTTGAAGAAAGTATATAAATCTTAGATCATATTCAAAAATCATATATGTTTGTCTATTCAAAGACAGGCCTTCTGAGGAGGTGTCATTTGGTTTAAGGACTTGTCAGAAGCTAGAGAGTCCTGAAGGAAGAGTGACTCAGTTGAGGACATCAAGGTCAAACTGTGAAAAGAAAAGGGTTTGTATTTGAAAATCAGAAGATGGGCCAGTAAGGCGAAGCACTTGAGCATTGGAAAATCTCTGGTAGATAAGGTCAGGTGACATCAGGTCATACTGGCCCCTAAAAGTAGGGAAAAACATCAGAGTTTGGAGTAGACAGAAATGTACTGTGATTTGCATGTTAAAAGGATATTATCTTTAATTTTCTTTCTGTTAAAGTCATCCTCTTTCTAATATCCATTTTTGTTTTGCTTTTAAAAAAACTGTGTTAACTTGTAAACTTATAACACTCAATACTATGAAATCATCATGATGAAAAGTGTCTTGATGTATAAGGTAGAATTGGTTCCAATGCCCCATATAAAAACAGCATCTGTGTCTTAAGCTATCTAAAAGAAAATGAAAATTAGAACCTCTGCCTTCAATCTGAGTGAGGATACAGGCCACAATGCATGCAAAGTGTCTGTCATTCATTTACATTTCACTTATCCAACCACTATATAATTAACCTCTACCATGTGCCAACACTGGAATGACCATAACTGAGGGAAACAAGATTTCTGACTTCATATATCTTTCAGTTTATTTACTTACATGTCACTCTAGGACATGCTATCTTGAGGTAAAGTCACAAGACTACTCTCTAGTTTTAAAATGTACTAATGTACCCCAAACATCAAACTAGATCAATTTGGGTATTTGAATGCTCGTGTGTTTATCAAATTGACACATTTATAGCAATCAGATGTCTGGATTTGCTATCACTATCAAATATATACATGTTCCTGCTTATAGTAACATCCTTAGGCACAAAGCAATTTCAATTCATTCCATTTGTCTAAGTGAACACACACACTTTGCCGCTGGTACGTTGGCCATTCATTTATTCTGCCTTTAATAATCCAATATTTTTAAAAGAACTTATTAAATTAAAATGAAGCATTCAAAGACACAAAGACAATCACATGTCTTGAAATGGACTATATGTAACAAGATTAAAAATTCACTCTTTTCTAAGAAGAGAGCCAACAGAAAAATGATTCAAGCTGTGAGATGTGAAATCAATCATCCGATAGAAAAAAGTATTTTAAAGATTTATAAAGAGCTCTAGAAAAGAATTTCCATAGTGTCATGGTTTGATCCAGGTGTCCCCCACAAACAAATGAATGTGTTCTGATAGATCGATCCTCAGCTGATGGCAGTTTGGGTTTTACAACCTCGATGAAGCTGTGTTGTTGGGGGCGGGCTTATGGGGGTTATAAGCCAGCTTCCCCTTGCCAGTATTTGGCACACCTTTCTGCCGCTGTTTGCAGTGCTTGGCAGAGGTGATATCCACCCCTCTGCTCATGCCATCGTTTTCCCTGCCAGGATGGAGTCTTCCCTTGAATCTGTAAGCCTAATAAACCCATTCCTCCACAAGCCGCTTTTGTTTGGGTTCTTCCTGTGCAGCTACTAGAAAGCTGACTGCAACACATAGCTTTATATAGACATATATCAATCAGAATTGTGAGCAGATTATGGTTTTTAGCAAATTAACATATTAATAAACCAAGAATTAGCTAATAATTAGCTAAGAAAAACTGAGACATCTCATTTGTAGGATACATAAATGTCTGAATAAATTTTGCTCATGATGAGAGAAGTGTGATTGATGATATACTGCTTGTAGCTCAAAATCCCTGAAATACAGCTAGAATTGGTTTCTTTTTCCTTATTTATTTATTTATTTATTTATTTATTTATTTATTTATTTATTTATTTATTTAAGACAAGGTCTCACTCCATATCCCTGGCTGTCCTAGTACATCCTATGTAGCCCAGGGTGGGATAATCTTCCTGTCTCAACCCTATAAATTCTAAGATTATAGGTTTGCATTCCCACACACATCTGAAATTCATTTATTGATAGCTCTCTCCCAGTTTAGCTCTACAGCCAGGTTATGTTTTTCGACCTGTCAATGAGGACTTATAAAAGATCCTGCTAGGAACTTCTGCATAAATTCCCCTAGATTCATCACACACATTTTGACAGTCCACTTCAGAGATGAAACACATTGTTGTTTGAAAAAGACCCTTGGTAAAATAGTGTGTCTTGACTTCGTTTTATTCAATAAATTTGTTTTATTATTTCCAATACTGATTGAGGTTCCTTTAATCAGGACTAATGTTTACATTTCAATAAAAGTCTTATGGAAATATGCTCTATGGGGTCATGGGAGTCCTTTAAAATATCTTAACTTCTGTGGTAAATAAGATATTTATATCACTCCTTCCAAGGCTCAAGGAACAATGCAGAAGATGTAAGAAGCCAGAGGATGTGTTTGCCCCCTTTTCCTTTCTCCCTCCTCCCCCAAATCCTCCCCTTTCTATTTTTATGTTCTGTGTGTCCATTTGCTCTTCTTTCACCCTTCTTTCTACTAATAAGAGAGGTCTTTACAATACTGGCTTGTGGTTACCATTCCATATCAGTTTTACACATATTTGCTCCCCTAATACTTATAGTATGATATGCTAAGATCTGCATATTAGAGAGAACTTGTTGTCTTGTGTTCCCCAGTTATACTCCATTTTGGTTTTTCTATTAGTCTAACTCCTCTGTGGACAATGCATATTTGTTTTCTCATTTTGTCTATGCTTTCCTTTATTGCCTTAAAGATAATAAAATGGTTTTTAGGGTCATCATCTTATTTTATCATCTCAATTATCCTAAATAACTTCTTCTGATGATTTTTATGCCATCAGTCACATTTTACTTTTCATGTTTATTAATTTTTATTATATAATAGACATTATAACATCTGTGTGGCTGAGTGTGTAGATTTTTTTTCATTTTTTAAAATACAGTTAGTTCTTCCTAGCAGGCAATCTAACTTGCTTACAGATTAGATTGTCTTTGAGATGAATCCTTAAGGTTAAGATTAGAATATCTTTTACTTAAAGATGAGGTAAACTTCACTCCTAATACCTGGAATTTCTTTACCTTAAAAAAAAAAACTAATGAAGAATCCCAACCCTATCTGTATCTCTAACTCCTTCCAGTCTTACAACTCTTTGTGAATCATTCTTTCCATAGTTGCTTCCCTTTTCCCAGTATTGTGCACACACGTACACGGACACTTAAACATTCAGACAATCACCATTCTCCATTTCTGGTACACTACCTGGCAAGTCCTAGTTTCCTCAGCAGTTCAAAACTGTAAGTGTGTCTCTAAAGTTTGGAGAGGTCATTAGGATTCAATTGGATTTCCTCTCAAAACCACAAAAATCACTTTGTATCAGAAAGTAAGGGCAATTGAGCTGGAAAGTTGGCTTATAAATTAAAGGTGTTTGCTTACAGAGTCTTATGGCCCTCGTTCAATCCCCATGTACCCACATAAATCCAGATGTACAAGTGGCCCCATGTGTCGGAAAAGTCAGAACAATTGTAGGGTCTGCCTTGCTCTCTCTTCAGTAAGGGCTTATAGTCCTATCTTGCCATCTAATATCAAATAGCCATTTTAATGTATTTTGTCCAGTTTTTGAGTTATTTATGGCAAAATGGTAATGTAATATCAGTAACTATATACACAAGCTGAAGTCCTTCTGGTGTGTATTTGTGTGTGTGTGTGTGTTTGTATGTGTGTGGATGCAGGCATGTATATGGACACATGGGCATGTGTGTATATGTATATATAAGCCATAGGAAAACTGTGGGATATTATCCTTACATACCCGATCTGCCTCTTTTTGAGACAGGATCACTCTGACCTGTAGCTCACCTATTGGGCTAAATTAGCTGGCTAACAAATTCCAGAAATCCTCCTGTCTCCATCTCCCCAGCACTGGGATTATAATCATGCATCACCACACCTGGCATTTTCATAGTCACTGGAGATTGAATTTAGGTCCTAATGTTTGCAAGGCAAGCTCTTTACTGACTGAGCCCTCTCCCCAGACTTCCAGAAACAGACCACTTTCTTTGGTAAATATCTTTTATATGTATACTAACTACATACCTTTAATTTTATTAAAATGCTTATTCATATGTCTACTTTTAAAAATTTTTTTTTTTGCTTTTCGGGAGTTCTTTGTACATTCTGGATGTCAAAGTTTTTCTTTCTATTATTTTTGTATATATGGTTGCCAGGCTGTATGTAGTTGGAAATCAGCATGCCCCTCAGCAAAGTAAGGGTGGGAAGAAATCTGAAAGAGTTGCATCAGTAGAGAACAATCATCTCGTTCCCAGTTTCTCCAGTTTAGGTAGCTTTGTGGTTTCTAAGCTCACTGTTGGAAAAGAGGCTGCATCCCTAGAAGTGAAAAAATCTCAGCAAACATATGTGGTAATGATGAATCCAGTTCTTTATCCAAAGATCCAATTCAATTTTCTCAAGAAATACTAGAGAAAAGGAAACTACCAAACATTCTGAAGATTGTCTGAAAGGCGTTTGATACAAGTAGACCTAAAACATTATGACATCCATCTGTCTGGTTCAGTGGGATCCTATAGCAAACACAAGATAAGTGAGATACTAAGGTTTTTCTCACTGGCAGTCCATTGGGAAAACATATATATCTTTTGATTATTTCTCTAGCTCACCAAAAGTAATTGCTGTAGAGATACTTGGCAGTTGGAAAAAAATTCTACATTGAGTGCTTGACCTGTGAATTATAGCATAAAGAAATAAGGTTAAGTGGAAACTTCCAAAACTACCTGCAGCAGCCAAGATAGTATTTCATCAGAGGGAGAAGGGTAGCAAGAGTTAATTCTGCTTTTAAGATGGGACTACACATTGTATCTCTATTAGTCTCTTGTCTGGCTCATGAAGAAACTAAATAATAACTATAGATTCCAAAGAGCTCAACCAATTAATAACCTTGTCTAACAGCTGCTGTGTAGTACTTGGCATTTTGGTAGAGCATATTTATGTAGTCTGAAAATCAGACAGTTAACATTCCCATGGAATAGGAAAAATTTATGATTTTGACCTTGTCCCAGGTTAAATTTTCAGCTTAATGTGTAACATATGTCCTAAGGAATCAATATCAACTTTGAATCCAAGAAGAAAATCTTAGGTGTGGGCTATATTGCCACTGGAATTTGAAGAGCCCTGCCAGGTTTGTTTTGTTCATGTGTGGTAGGTAATTCATAGCAGAATAACTTGTCCTTTAATTGACTGGCATGTCTCAGAAGGTTTTAACCACTCAGTCCTGGAAGACATTTTATTTTATGCATGTGTGTGCATGTATGTGTTTATGTGTTCATGTTTGTGCAAATGTGCATATATGTGTGTGCATGTATTTTCACAAGTGGTGGCTGTCATTGAGTTAGATGTTAGATGTATATGGCATGAGTGGTGGCTTTGACTGAGATAGATGCATATGCACACAGGGAAGATTTCTGGCACCTCATGCTGATTCTGTTGCTTTACCATGTCCTATGGGAGCAGTCAGAAGCACTCAGCTATCTAGGAGTACAATGTAGACATAGCATAACATATCACATTGATTAGCACGGCATCACAGCATGACTCAAGGTCAAGCAGACACAGCATCAACTCACTGAAGGTGCAAATGACACGCCAGGTTTGAGCTTCAGCATGATGTGATGTGATGGCACATTGTACATGAACTGATTGCACTCTTCACTCTCATGTTATCAAAATCCCACACCTCTTGTTCAGCTCATGCCCCAGATCATCCAGAGAATCTCTTACACTCAGCTAATAGAGGAAATCCTAGAAGATTGCAAACATGAGTCACGCTGGTGTCTGCACACAACCATAAAACGGACAGTAACTTAAAGGCTTGATTCTAATGTTCCTGAGTAATTCATTTTTAATCTATGCCTAATTCATGTACTTTGTTTGGCAAAGAATTTACCAGTGGATAAGTGATCTATGGTTAAAGAGAACTTACCCATGGCTGTGTCCTCTTCATCGACAGTCACACAGTACAGGACAGCATAGCTAACAAAGGGTGAATGAATACAAGAAGGTCTGTAGTCAATGCATATAGATAGATAAGCACATGAGAATGGGATCTTTCTCTTATGGAGAGTAACAACTACAGAAGACACACTGAGCAACCATGTTAAAATAATGATTTTGACAAGGCTTAAAGGAGCATTTGGGCAACCAAGTACATGGGGTATAGTAAGCAAAGGAAACACTCAATTTTTGGTGCTAACCCTGCGTGTGAACAACACAAGAGTGAGTGTGTCCTTAATGTTTGTACCTAGATACTTGGATTATCTCATTGTAGTCAGTAGGTATCAGCCAAGCTCTTTCATTGACTAATTGAATGGATTATATATTCTATTCCTAAAAAGTGGACCTTTGGGGACTAGTAAGTCTTGGCCTCTAAAGGGAAAACATTTCTTCCAGAGGACTAGGAAAAGCTATAACTGATGCCTGGGCTCTTTGCATCCAAGGGTCATCAAACAAGAAGACTCATCATCTTGGCGAGGATAATTAGATTATTATCAACAGGAGAAAGAGCTGTTGCTAAGCAATGGTGGAATATCAACACCTAGATAATCCGTTGGTGAACTTCTCAAGACATTCCAAATTTGATGGAAATAGACACTATTCAAGCAGCTTCATCCTGGAAAGAGCATTATGTCCAGGATTGATGGAGTTGGTATCTGAGGATAAGAGAAATTTATAATAGAGATAATAGAGAGGAGACATAATGAATCTTAAGCCACCTAGACAATGCTGTTCCTCAAACATGAGTGAGATTACTGAGCATAGCATAGGGATAAGCATGATGTCAGGAGTTAGCATAATGTGAGGGGTGCAGGGTGGGCGTGCGTGGATGGGCTTGAGCTGAGGTCACTGGGTAGGCTGCTGTTGGCCACACTCTTCTCATGGCTGGTGTATGAGAACAGGTTTTCATCGTTTCTGCCTCCTTGGCTCCAGGAAAAATAAGTCTAAAAAAACTGAAATATGTTATCTTGAGGACAACTTGAATTATTCATCTGCACAATCTTCCTTCCTTCTACTTTCTTCTACGGGAATTTATCCCAAGTATACTCCTTAGTAGACATTCCAGCAACTGACATGGTCTGAGTTTCCTTCCTCTTATAGCTACCTACTACTTTAAATAGAAAACCATTTAATTTTAATGATTAGATAATTATTTTAAAAATCCACTTATAGTGATAGTAAAACTCTTGGGCATTGATTTATATTGTGAATACTATGGCAAATTTAGTTAACTTCACAATTGGAAACAAATATTGTTTGTTTTGTGAAGAAAATGTGAATATAAATTTTGATGGATCCTGCATCACTATAAAGACAGCATTATTTCTCGATTAAGGAACAAGTAACCCTGAACTGTACAAGGAATGTGTTGTATTGCATTTTGAACTTAGAGGATGGCAAATTTGTGTCATGTAAATAAGTAGCTAAATAGTAAACATGTCAGCTTTGTAGGCCATATGGTCTTTGTTCTTTACTTGAAATTGTGCTGTTCCATACAAAAACAGCCCTTAGAACTCAAACAAAAGGCATGGCTGGGTTCCAGTAAAACTCTATTTACAAAACAGGCAGAATTCCAAACATGGCCAGAGAAATGTGCTTTGCCAATCCCTGCCTTAATTCACAAGCATCCAAATGAGCTCTAAAATTTTATGAATCAAAATAGAACTTATGCTCAACATTAAAAAGTCTGTTTATATAAACCCAGTAAGAGTTTTGAAATAGAAAAAAGAGATACAGTTCAATGGTAAAGCATGTGCCTAACATTCACAAGGCCCTACGTTCTATCCTCAGCCCTACAAAACCAAACACAAAAGTAAAACTATTAATGTAAAATATATAATAACATGGTTTATAGTATTCTCTGTTTGTACCCAATAGCAATGATATTCCATAAGCTTTGAAGATCTAAATAACCTCTTTGCCCAAAAGTACAGGATCCGGTGCCTATCGCCCTGAATCCCTAGTTCCAAACAAGGGGTCCCCCTCACTGAGTGGAAAATTGGTCGAATTTGAAAGCTGTTGATTGTCTCCCCCAGGCCCAGGTTCCTCTATTACACAAGTGCTCCTTTGTTGGTTCGCTGTTCCCTCGCAGTAGGAGGTGTGGTCAGCCTACTCATGGCCGCAGATTGTGTTTCATGTCAATCGTCTCTGTTTACTCCAGATGTCGTTGATCAGTTTCCCCTGGCAGCCTGTGCAGTGCCTTCCAGCACTACACTAACTGCCTTCTGGGGGCTGGATACCATTCCGGACGTTGAAGGGTTTCTCGATGCTGATCGATGCAGTCTGTGGTTTCTTCAGTAACAGGATTTTGCCTCAGGCCTGGGGAGAGCACTCAAGAGCTTTGACAGAATTCTGTCTTGTTGTTGGAATCTCATGAGTCACTTTGGTCAACAGCTCAGTGAGGGAA